>NDFZ01001261.1:0-13302 GCA_002192655.3 Mamestra configurata | reverse complement strand
TTGCTTATTGAGTCTGGAAAAACCATCATATTAATGAGGCGTTATTATGGTCCTACTTCGTATATCTTTTAAAAAACCGTTAACCGTTGCCAAGTAAGCAAAAGTTGCAAATAGTTTTCGTAAAGGTTGATATTGTTGCTGATTTTTTCAACATTCACCTATTCATTTTTAGGATTCCGTTTCCGAGGGGTAACCAACGGAACTCAATTACCAAGCCTCTGCTATCTGTCCGTCTGTCTGTCAGCGGGTTGTATCTCATGTACCGTTATTAAATTGAAATCTTCACAGATTATTTGTTATTTTATAATAATTAAGTAATAAATAACAACAAATAACTGATTATTTGTTGTTATTTATTACATCTATTTATTTAATCTCTCTCATTAATAAAATAGGCATCTACAAATAGCCGCAGATTCAATCAATTAAGTTGTCACATAACTATTCCCCAAAAAAACTGTAATTACCTACTACAAAGCAAATAAATAAATGAATTGCCAATTATTTCACACTTGATAAATTAGAATACAAGGAATTGAGTGCGTCAAATTATTTGGCAGGCAGTGTTCCTGCCAGGATTACGGAATTGTTCGAAAGAGATACCGCGGCCCTAGGGGGCTACTCTCTTAACCCAAAGTCCGTAGTTTCGGGCTTAGTTGCGGGTGGATTCTACTTCGTATCACCTACGGACTTACGATTAGTTCCGAACCCGAACTAAGAATGAATGACAACACTATTTGTATAGTAACTGTCAAATAGTGTTGTCATTCATTCTTAGTGGTTAGGTGATACGGACTAGAATACGCCCGCAATTAGGTAAGCGCGAAACTACGGACTTCGGGCTTAGAGAGTAGGCCCCAGGAACGCAAGGAGCATTTTGAAGGAACACGGGTGGGTTTTCGTCAGTAAGCGTCTGACTCCCTCTCGCTCCGCCCAGAGTGGAAAAAGTCATTTGATGAATTCCCATCGACAAAAAAAAAGTGTGCTCTGCATCAGCATTTAAGTATTACTAACCTAGTTCTTAAGTGCCTGTGTATTACTAACACTCTATGGACTGTCTTGGTCTGAAATAAACTATTATTATTATTATCACCCAAAGATTGACTGGTAGAAAATTTCTATGGCATTAAGTCCGCCTCTGTATATTTGTGTGCGTAAAGTGCTAATAAATAAATAAATCAACGCGTCACAATACTATTCTCACAACTATAGGTAATTACTGCTTGACAAATGATTCGTTAATTAATTTATTGCCAATTATTTCTCGTTTGATAAACACGGACTGAATGGGTGCGTCAAATAATTTGGTAGCCAGTGTACGTTCCCACAGGTCGGTGTAAATCGTGCAAATAAACTGCCCAGCAAATGTTATTGTTGTCATTGTACGATGGGGAGCGCTGATTTGGACTCCTTTGTTTGGTTCCCTTCTTATTTCAATTAGAATCGGGTTCCGTAATATTTTGATAGTTTCCAGTTGGATAATTTAACTATTTTACAAGCTTTTTATTGACTTGCTTCGTATGTATGTGTGTTCGGTTAAAAACTTGCAATCCATTTTTCGAGCACTTCCTGGCAACCGATTTAGCTTAAACTTGGGATATTTATAGAAATTTGAAGACAATGCAATAATCCAATGTTATAGAGTTGTTCTGGAGGTTGGACCCCACAGATAACAAAAGGTTAGGCAAAAACACACAGTTACTTTCGCATCCATTGCAATCAATCTTGTCCGCGACTTCGTACACGCATATCTCATTTTTTCCCGTTCAACATATAGCCTTCCTCATAACTGTGGCTATCATACACAAAAATAATTTTCCCTATTCGACTGTTACATTAAACAAACAAACAACTCAGCTTTATTATATAAGTATACATTGCAAATGCGAAAGTGCGTTTGTTACCGAAACAATTTTGATGATTTTAGGCAGAGAGGTAGATTTCCAAATCTCATGTACCTCTCTGCCTACCGTAGTCTCCAGACTACGGTTATAAGTATAGGATATTAATACGAGCGAAGCCACAAGCAACAATTAGTTTATAATATTTGGCTGCGTTTCCACCAGAGATGTGCGAGGAAGCGTAGCGAGGGATTTGGGTGTTAAGAATCTATTGATTCGCTTGCGCTGAGCGAGGCTAGGTAAATGAAGCGATTCCCCCCAAACAAACACATCCCTCGCTAGGCATCCTCGCACATCTCCGGTGGAAACGCAGTCTTAGGATAGAATATGTGTGATTAATTCATAAACTCGTGGACAATGACCAACATAGAAATAACAAGTCTCGGAAGACTTCAGCGCAGATATTCGCATGTCTCCCTTGTATCCTAAAACCGCTGCTGCAAATTGCCGATAATTTTAAGTTTCCCCACGTTTTCCTGCAAAGTCTCAACGTATTGAATATCACATAGTACAGCAGAGCTATATATAATGTAGTACGATTCACATTTTCCCACGCTCCCGAGTGGGCGGCGTCTCACTGACACACTGAGCTCGAAACATTTCTTCATAAATATCTTCAACTGATGCTAAATTACATTAACGTATTGTTTTAATCCTCAAAGGGAGACGTTTCCCTTTAATACTGTATTAAGATTGTATTCTGTTCTGTTGGTCTCGCGGTCAAGCGCGATTGCCGAGCTTTGAGTCCTGGGTTTGATTTCTAGGTCGGGAAAAAAAAGAGTTGTGAGTTTTTCCAATAGGAATTTCCCAGTGACAGCCCGGAGTTTGGAAGTTGGTGGTGTGACACCCCCGTGCCTCGAAAAGCACGTACAGTCGTTGGTCCTGCGACAGATCTCTCTCCAGTCGTGTCGGGTTGCCGTCCCATCGTCGTGGAGTGATGGAAGAGGGAGTGCACCTGTGTTTGCGCACACACGCCTGCACTATAATATGTCCCGCGCCGATGGCCAGTCTCGGTTGTGATGAGCTGCCATGGCCGAAATCGGTTAGGAGGACTTTATTTTGTATTATGATTGTATCACTCTGCCGACCCTTTTTTCAACCGTGTGTGTACTGATTAAAACCCATCCGTGTTCCTTCTAAAGCCCTTTGCATTCTAGGGCTGCGGTGACTCTTTCGAACAAATTCCGCAACCCTGGCAGGCTCTGGCCCCGTCTCCCATGCTGACATCTCTTTGAGGCGCGCGTGGAACACAACGCGCCATCGGGCCTGGTAGTGATCGGACAGCGAGCCACCTAACGCTCGCCGTCCGCAGGCCCGCGCCTAAGGTGGCCGGGGATCGCCCTGCGACTCCCGACGCCCGGGGCGTATAACGTTGACTTAGAAGCTTGATTTTTTAGAGCTCTAATTAACAATTTACCTCCGTATTTGATACCTACTAATTTCAACTTGATAAGGAACTCGTGGCTTAGTAAAAACAGCCGCACGGGTCGATCTTGAAGGTTAAGCTACGATGGCCGAGGTCAGTCTATGGATGGATGACCATCTTAACATACCGAGATTCCTCTGTGCTTCAGAAAGCCGTTGAGTTAAGCCGTTGGTCCCGGCTGTCATTTGTAGATCTTTGGCAGTCGTTACGGGTAGTCAGAAGCCAGAAAATCTGACACCAGTCTTGCCAAGGACTATCGTGTTACCCAGTTAATAGAGTTAGAGAGGTCTGGTAGGCAGCCGCTCCTCATAAAATACTGGTATTCAGCTGAATCCGGTTTGACTGGAAGCCGCTAGCAGGAAAAAGGCTAGGCAGATGATGAGCGCCACACGCTCTTAAAAAAATGGGTCTTGACGGACGAACGGACGACGCAGTAATGGGTTCCGTATTTTTCTATTTAGGTGCGGAACCCTAAAAAACTAGGAAAGTAGGAACTAAAGCTGAAAACAGCTTTTTATAAGAATCCAGGTAATTAATGCCAGGTGAGAGAGTAGTGACTCAAAGTTTTTAAATAGAAATGGAAGGAATAATAATGTCGGTGACAGCTAAATGTGAGATTTGAACTTTATGTATGTCAAAATATTACTCCGATATAGTCGTACATAGACGTATCTCCCACTGACTTTTATAATAGCCCTTGAAATGATTTTTAAAACGAGCGGCTTTACAAGATCGACGCTTCAAAAATCATATTTCTTCTTAACAGAATTATAGAATAGAATAGAATATTTATTTTGCGTAAAATTTGGTGCATAATGCTCTTAAGTTAAAATCGTTCCACATATTTTGCTTACTCATTTTCAGCAAGCAAAAAAAACTTAAAATTAAGATAACAACTAATATAAACTAGGTACAGAGATCATTTTTAAAACTATAATTACACTAAATTTCTATCTGAGATCATGCAAGAGAAAATATAAAGAAAAAAAAATAAAAACTTTAATACTCTTCAGTTTTTCTGAGATTATGCATTTTGTTTATACAAATGAAAAAATATAAAAAGGAAAAACTTTCAAGTTAAATATCTCACTAGCGATATAATTTACCTATTGTAGGATTTATGAAGGTCTAGAGATTTCGACATTGCTTATGTTTTAAGAATTCGCTTAATGTATAGAACACGTTGTTGTAGAGCCACTTCTTTAGTTTATTTTTGTAAAAATTAACGGAGCTACCGTTAATTTTTTCAAAAATAAACTCTCTTTGGCTCTGATTTGGTATAGATTGGAATAGTTTGCTCCTAAATATATCACTGAAAGGATTTTAAAGGAAGAGTTTTAAGGGGAAGAGAGCAATTTAAGTTTTGCATAGAAGTTTAAAAATACACTCTCGTTCGTTTTAAATTTTAAAAGTCCATGTAAGCACACTCCTACATTCTATTGCACTAGTCGTAGAAGAGCGGGGCCTTTAAGTTTAAGTCCAGTAGTGGCAGATATGTGGACTTAATGCAACAAGGTATTCTCTACCCGTCAAACTTTGGATTCAAAAGATTACACTGAGATTAATGCACAGCAAATTTTTATTTGCTGTGCATTAATCTAATGGTATTATTTTTAATACCATTTGATTTGTTTGTCCCGTAAATGTGTTTTTAAATAAATGTGTTTTCTTTCCATTTAGGTTAGCTTGCCGAAACGATTTCGACTATATTATCAGCTAAGAACACGAGGTATTTACAAGTGGGTGTGCTCCGCGCGCAATAAAACACTTTGCCAGCCAACTGTCTGGACGCGGAACGTCATGATATCGTGGGACACTGACATTTATGCTTTCTTTGCTCGTTTTATAATAAACACATTTAATAAGCACATTACAGATGAATGTTTCTTGTAATTGTAAAAACATAATCGTACCTATTTCGTAGATCATCATTATCTTCTCATTTGGGGGGCTTTTTTTAAGTAGGTATTGGAAATCTTCAAATGACTTCTTCCGCTCTGTGTGGAACGGAAGGGCGTGTCAGACTCTTACAGAACCCATCCGTGTTCCTTCTAAAGCCCTTTGCTTTCCAGGGCCGCGGTGACTCTTTCGAACAAAATCCGCAACCCTGGCAGGCTCTGGCTCTAGTGGGCCCCGTCTTCTATGTTGACATCTCTTTGAAGCGCGCGTGGAACACAACGCGTCATCGACCCGGGCCTTGTGGTGATCGGACAGCGAGCCATCCAACACTCGCCTTCTGCAGGCCCGCGCCTACGGTGGCCGGGGATCGCCCTGAGACTCCCGACGCCCGGGGCGTCTTCTTCTGTAGCGGCGGTTGGGGCGAAGGCCTCCGTCCCTCCTTCGCTAGCATTACCATTTGGGAGGCTACAGTCATGTCTTTTTAGGGTTCCGAAGCTCCGTATGATGAAAAAAAAAAATTCTTTCGGAACCCTTTGCACGGGAGTCCGACTCGCACTTTGCAGGATTTTTTATTGATTAAAGACTCCCAGGTTGTAGCTATACGGGAAACACAGACGCCAGCAGGGAATTCTACACTTTAGATGTACGCACAATGAAAGTATTCTCAAATTATGCTAATAAACCTACTGTATGGATCATAATATTTGTTTTTGCCCTTATAGGTACCTACTTTCGATATAAATGAAACAACACCAGCTGGCTTTTAGAATCTTGCAGTCACTCTCATGGACTTAAGGTCAGAAATGAAATCACTGGTTTTTTATATTGGGTTATTGCAATAGTTCCATGAATATTAAGAGCATTTACCGGCCTTACTTTTCACCTGGATGTAGGGCTTGTAGCCCCATAATTTTTGAAGGCCTCACTCTCGGCCTCTCTCTCGGCTCGACTCCGAGATCTAATGAATTTTTCACAGCAAAAGAGTTGTGAGCTTGTGAATCCTGCCATTCTTTTACATGAAATGATTTAAGTGAGAAGCTCGTGGCTAAACGAATAACAGCCGTACGGGTCAATCAAGGTTAAGCAACGTTTGCCATGGTTGGTCTGTGGATGAGTGACCATCTTAACATACCGAGTACGATCTTTGGCAGTCGTTACGGATTGTCAGAAACCAGTAAATCTGACTACAGTCTTACCAAGAACTACCGTGTTATCCAGTTATGGGTTGTGTAGGTGCCGACCCAATATAGTTGGGAAAAGGCTAGGCAGATGATGATGATTTAGGTAGGATTTATGTGCCACCTAAAGTGCTTCTCCTATATTGGTCTGCCAATTAGTCTGTTTATTGAGATTCCAGTAAGATTTTAATTTTTTGATCTAATAATTATCACTGGTCAACAAAAAAACACTTTTTGTGTGTCACAAGATTTTTTTAAAACTAATTATGTTAACAACATGCTTAAGTATCATAGAACTGAAATTAGAATTATTGAGACACGAACAATTTTCCTGTAATATGATTTTGAAGCGGTCCTTTTAGGCGAAAACTGAAGTGTTCAGGTGATTCTTATACAGGCATATCGTATTAAAGGATTGGTTGTGTAGCAGATGGCACGTCAGTATACTCAACTATCCTTTTATATTAAAAAAATCCAAAATAAAGCTTACATTTTTTTTAATCTGATGGTGCATAATTTCTTTTTTGAGTTTTAAAAATAATTTCACCATAATGTAAAGAAACTTGACAGAATCATTTGAGCACTTTTTCTACATTATATATGAATAAAATAACTCATTAAACTGAAAAATTTCTACTTTATGGAAAAATAAAAAGAACGGAATTTACAAGCTAAAGGAATAATGATGTTTACTGGTAGTAGCTGTAACACAAAGACTAGACCTCATCAAAACAAAATAAATATGATTTTGGAATAAGGCTAGGTAGGTTATTCGCAATTAGTGATCACATTCCTTGTGACAAAATCTTGTTGACTAGTGTTATGAATATTGCTTGCAATCTGGCCCTCTTTACGCTCAACTTTCACGTTTGATGGACCCAAGTTCTCATCCAAATAAATTGATTTGATTGCACTTACAACAAATAACTAAATACAACTTAGTTTACAATTAGAATCTGATTAACAACCGTGCCTTTTAATATCCAATTAATGTATTTACATTTAAATCAATAAAACCAATCCTTTGATCCTAAGCACAATCAATTTTAGTGGCCAAACGACTAATTTGTTGCAATTAAATACAACAACTGTGTCTAGCAACAAATTGCACTTTGTCTGCCAAAATCGCAACACCTGTTAATCTCTGTGTCATTTGTTTGAAATCACCGAGTCTAGTATATCTTGACCTACGGCGGTCTTAGGAACTATTTGAAATGTACTCAGATTTGACGTTTGCCTTTGTAAGCAGCGCCACCACGGGGTTTCAAGTTATACTGGCTCAGTAAATCCGACTGTGATATTTCTTAGACACTATTAGTGTCTTAATGAGTTATTGCAGTTATTAATTGTTTGTAGAGTGGTGAGTCTTTTATGATGCGAATAACAACTATCTACTTATGGGTTCAAATTCTTTAATTACTTTGTATTTTAGTGTCGTTGAGGGTGCAATCTTATCTTATGATTGTTACATGCAGTTGTCACTCATCTCAAACGCAGTGGCATTGTGGTGCCCTTTCACAGGACATAAGTCACCTACTTAGTTGCCTGTCGTGTAAAACCGCCTGAACCTTCCTGGTTTTAAACGAGGCCAATGATAGAGCTATACAACCGGTTGATTCTTTAAACGGTGAAGTGATCACGAGGTGAGCTGTCATTCCATCTTGATTATATGGATTGACAGGTCACCTCGTGATCATTTCACCCAAGCCTTCACTTCAACATGTTTACAGAATCGACCGGCTGGTTCCTTTCTATTGGTCGGATAAAATAAGTCGGATAATTTGAGTTAATCGAAACGAAAAGAAGAAGCCAAGACTGTTAATTGCCGCTCGACTACTATCGAGTGTAGTTTCTATGAATTGTCACTCTATCTCAACTAGTAGTGTAAGTCTCTTATAAAATATCTAAGAGATGTTAAGGTTATCAGTGTTGTCTTCTGGTTTATTCATCGTCCTGCTTATCCCATTTTGTTTGGGATCATTTTATGAAGCTTTTTTTTTCAGACATCTCTCTATTTGCTGACTCTATTTGCTGCAGTTGGAAAAGGGGAAGATAAATGCTCTGGAAATGTGGTGCTGGAAGAAAATGCTCGGGATATCGTGGACGGAGCTCCGCTCCAATATATCCATCCTCCAGGAGCAAGGCATCACGCAGCGTCTGTCGGCCATAGTACAGTCGCACATACTGCAGTACTGTGGTCATGTCTCTAGGCGGGGTAACGACTGCGACGTGCAGAGAAGGGTAGAGGGAACTAGGTCGCGCGGCAGGTCACCCATGCGTTGGATTGATCAAATTAAATCCGCACTAGGAAGCCGCGTATTTGATTGCGGCAGACAATCTGCCAACAGGGAGAGCTGGCGGCAGATCGTGCGGAGAGCTGTGTTCGCCTCTAGACCGCCGACGTGGACGCCTCCACGTGATCACGACCGCTGAGTGAAATGACAGAGAAGAAGAAGTAGTCACCTCTTTTCTTTCTTTCATATAAATCTTTCACATAATTAATCAATTTATTTCTTTAGTCTTTGCCTCTACCCTATAACATCCAAATTCATATTCCTCTGGTTTACTACCCTTTGCTGACAGTCTTACCGACCGCTGAGAATGCCGACACAAAGCACTCATTGAGACGGAATCGTTCAAGAGTGGATGCATCTTCAATTACTTCTAAAGATCTACCAATCTCAGACCCTGACATAAAGTCCGTCTAGGCGCACTGCAAGTTACCAGCCCTACCTTGTTGCTATTCCACCAATTTACACTAAACGTTTCCAAACGTCTTTTCCAATGCGCACGGCAAAGGAGTGAAACGCTCTGCCGGCGTCTGTGTTTCCGAACGCAAACAACACTAATCTCTTCAAAATTAGAGTGATCAAGCTTCTTCTGAGTAAGCTTCATCTTCGACTTTGTCTCTGTCACCTATGACCTAGACTAGAGTAAAAAGCAAACCCATCTCAAATAAAAAAATAAAATAATTTAGCATTACAATGTTAAGGAATGTTTTCAAGACGGATATTGCTGTTACACACACAAAAATATATTGAGTACCCATTCTTTTGGTAACCTTTTAGCCTTTTAACCACACTTAAAATCCCTCCATAACAGATTGAGCTGTGTTAAAGCCGTTAAAGGCATGCCCTTTGTCTTACCACTCAAGGTATCGGAGTCGATTGCGACAACCAATCCTATACTGCTCCGGAGCACTAATGGTTCCAGACAGGGGCGTAACTAGAACCAAAGGGGCCCAGATTTTGTGGGGACCTAATTATACCAATTGCAGCAAATCCGGATAGGGGTACATTTTTTTTTTGTTACAAAATATTGGCTTGCCTTCCCGACTAGCACATCATTGGCGGTCACATCAACATTATCCATTCATAACGGGCCTTTCATTAAGGAGGATCTCATGGCTAAATAATAACAGCCATCTTAACATACTAGGACTCCTCCGAATCTCGGAAAGCACATTCAACTGTTGGTCCCGGCTGCCATTTACAGATCTTTGACTGTCGTTACGGGTAGTCAGAAGCCAGAAAATCGGACTCCAGTCTTGCCAAGGGGTATCGTGTTATCCAGTTACGTTGTGGAGACAGATAGTAATAACAAAAGTTCTATTGACATAAAGATGTTATATTTCAAGATAGGCAGTCGTTCCATGTAAATCACTGGTATTCAGTAGAATCCGGTCTGACTGGAAGCTGACTAAATATAGTTGGGAAACGGCTAGGTAGATACTCCCATAAGAATTTGAGGCTGTAAATTTTTTGCTTCTACACGTCTGGGCCCCTGTAGTCTCGGGCCCCGTATCATGATTGCGATGGTAACTACGCCCCTGGTTTCAGAGGGTAGCGAGTTCACGAGTTAAAGTGCAAGCATTACCTACTCAATACACATAAATATGGTTCCGGTTTGTGTGTATGTATTGAACGGAATAAAAGCAATTCTTTGAGTGTTAGGGACGCATTACGGAACTTAGTCTGAGCCTTTAACATCACTTCGCAGATATTATGAGGTATTGAACAATTGTTTGGGAAAGACAGACTGGTGACTGATTGCCAATAGCATTAGGACGGGAATAAGCAACTGTTTAGTCATCATCAGCCAAATGACGTCCACTGCTGGACATAGGCCTGCCATAATCGCCACGCTTGGCAGGCGGGTTGGTGATGGCAGTGTAGCTGTTGCAATGTACAGAGAATGCTGCTGCCCATACTCTGGTGAGACCCTTAGTCGCCTCTTACGACAGCCACGGGATGTGATGGGATGGTGCTATTCTTTTACGTCCGACACCATACAGAACCTTAGTGTCTCTCTGATATTTGTTGCCTTAAGTTTTATCTTTCCTGTCTAGTTAAATGAAGCCACTGGTCCGACAATGTCAAGACTAAGAAGGCCAATGAACAGTAGCTTATTAATCTCTATACTCATAGACCTTAGGATTTATAAATCTTAGGCGTATTCCTACAGATTGCTTTTCAGCGCTCTACTGCGGGTCCACCTATGGCATAGTATCATATGTCCATTTACTTAGTATATGATCTTTCCTTTTTTATTTCTTTCAGTACAAGTTAAATGCAATTCTTAATATTTGTCCTTACTATTTGTTTAAGTACCAATAATGCTATCGCGAAGATTTTAGTTTAACGGCCGGTTTCAATAACGTATGTACTTTTAAGCAACTGTCAAATTAGCTCCCAACAGTAGCTGAAACGGCATGTTTCCCTTTCGGCTACTGTTGGTATTTACGTTAATGGTAAACACGTTATTGCGACCGACCGTAAGTGTATAAAGTGTATAATTTGGTTGCATGTCAGTTCTGTGTCAATAAATACTCTTTCTTCCACTCGCAAAGACTCTGTTGATCTTTCTTGGTGGCCAAATTTGCCCGCCATAAGAAAAGTAACAAACTCTGCCCACAAAATCTCTCGTAACTCGATCTCAAATCGCAGTCTCCGTGAAACCGGCCAGTGTTGCCATTAACTACACATGTATTTATAGTTCCCGTTTAATGAACAACTCCAAAACGTAAACACAAACTTATCCGCGGTACGCACTCTCAAAATATTCTATTGACTAAAACGAACACGTGCCCACCAACCAATTTAGCCAGACAAAGACAGATATAATTCCAGATGTAACTGCCTATTAGTTAGACAGAGATAGAACTGCTGCAGCGCGACACCATTTCAGGCGAAACCCGCAGCGTGTCGATTCTAAATACGGCTTAAGTTCTGAAAACTCATGTAATGTGATTTGGACTTTAGTGTTAAGTCATAAGGTCGGAACTGCTGTGAGCGATTTCAGTCGAGTTATTTCTGGATTTACACAGCACCGTTGAACAAATTTCATTTCAACCGCCGAAAGTTTAAAGTGCAATATAAATATTGCAGTGGTGGAAGTAGGGGCCCGCTGTATTCACAATATTTAAGGCGGCTTCCGTGATGTCGACACAGACGGAACCCGCGACACAGTGTGTGTCATTTCAACGGGTCCTCGTACACAGAAACTGTTGGTGGAAAACGCACTCATGCCCATGAGATACAATTTATAATAACAGGCAGGTAAAAAGAAGATTTGGACGTGTGGTGTATGCTGAAATAGCTTCTATGCACTGTTGATAAGATTGTTTATAGGGTGTTGGGACAGGTGGAGGGAGATATTAATAGAATGTTGC
This sequence comes from Mamestra configurata, assembly GCA_002192655.3. Lineage (NCBI taxonomy): Eukaryota > Metazoa > Arthropoda > Insecta > Lepidoptera > Noctuidae > Mamestra > Mamestra configurata. The sequence continues at coordinate 1,227 of NDFZ01001261.1, read as the reverse complement.
AGAATGCGCGCGAGGACCGTCTTATTTGGTGAGAGAGTCTAAACAGGCTCGCGGTGACGTACAGGAGTAATCCGACATTTTGATTGAGTTAAAATGGAATGTCGATAGCCGATATTGATTTGAATTCATTATTCGGAACAAAATAAGTGGTGCTTAAAAGTTAATACAACTTTTTTGTCATTGTTACTCAAACAGATGAATTGATTATTATCTTGTCTAGTTTTACTCTCCTGCGCTGCACGCGCTTGTTTGCTTGCTTTGTACTTTTATTAAGGTAGACAATAATCCAAATATTGCCCTCAGCTTTATATGTCCAGATCAGCTTGTTTTCTTTTGTTCCGATTGATCTGACTTAACCAACTTTTCCCAATGACAAAATTGTGTCAGCTCGGATGTCATTTTTTTTTTAGCTATAATACTATGACGTGTTAATGCCATCCAATTCCGATGATGTAAAAGGGATAGTGCTATTCGCTACGTATAGCTCCGTCACTCTCTAAGAGCGGAATCATGATCGTTTTAAGACTTCATAGTAGGGACTTCATAGTATGATTTATGTTGTGGTCGGCTACCAGTCTAACTGATTGCCGCTGAGTTACAATTTTTTACATGAAGCGACTGCCTATATCGACACTCACAATCTAGTTACTAGAAAGTGGTGTCGGGCGAGCGTTTTGGGGACTATCTTTATGTAGAACTTTGACGTTAAAAAAATACCGGCTATCGGCCTAATTTGAATCAGCCTTTGCAAACAAGCATTTATAATAATAATAATGTATTTTTTTTTTAAGTATGGGAAATCATCAGATGACTCGTTTCGCTCTGGGTGGAAGGGAAGGGAAGAAAGGGTGTGTCAGACTCTTACTGACTAAAACCCATCTTGGTTCCTCCTAATGCCCTGTGCGTTTCAGGGCCGCGGTGACTCTTTCGAACAAATTCCATAACCTTTTGAACAAATTACGCAACATGTATTATGTTATTGTGATGATACTCCTTTGCAAGACTGGTGGTCACATTTTTCTGGCTTCTGGCTAAAACTGTTACGACTGTCGAAGATGTTCAAATGACAGCCAGAATGGGCTTAGCGTGCTTTTCAAAATACAAAGGAAACCCGGTATGTACTAAATTGGTCACCCACCCACTGAATGAGGTGGGCAAGCGCGTAGTTATTTTAACCATAAAGTACCCACACTTGCAGGGATCAGGGATTCAATGCTTTTAGTATTT
>NDFZ01001260.1:0-13291 GCA_002192655.3 Mamestra configurata | reverse complement strand
TTCAACTTTTGCAGATCAACATGAGTCAACAAAATCGAGGAAAAGTAAGCTACTACAGACGATGGACATTTAACTTTTTGTCGCACGCCCTGACTGTGGGCCATTTTTATCGATGTAGGTATTTATTATACGAGAGTTCGGAATGTTGTTTTAAAAAATTAAAGACTATTAATTAATTGGAAACAGAGTTAATTATTTTAAAGAACTTGGAACAGGAATTGCAGAAATATAATGATTTAGGAACGACCCATACCGAGTTTCTGAATTCAGGTTTTGATTCCCTTGCGAGCGTCAAAACATAAGCCATAAATGGAGCATAATCGGTCTTATCTTTAGATTGCATTGACTTATAAGTTCGATTTTTTAACTGCCCCAAGGGGTAACAGACCTGAGCATATGATATTAATTTCAGCTTGATTCCTCCACGCGTTCCTCAGAAAAATGCTCTTGACAGACAGCCAGACGAACGATACGGAACCCTAAAATACAAAAACGAAAAAGTAATCGCAAAGGTTGAAATAAGGTCAAGAAGAAAAACTCGTCCGGACTTATGTAAATTAAATTCCGTGGGCGGTTTGCCTGCATTTATAATATTGGGTAAGGACATGGAAGCTTACGTATTACGAGCTCACCTGTAAATAAAATTGCTTCACCCTTCCGATATTTGGCAATAATATCTAATAGAAAATAAATCATGAAAGCAAAGATTGGGTTGGGTTGAAATCAGGACCGGATAAATTATATCAAAGCCTTACTCACGTTTCAAGTCCTCTGACAAGTCTCGAATATCTCACCGGGTTATTGCAAACGCCGTAAGTTTATAATAAATCGCGTAAAATTGTTAACTCTTTTTTCTTAATAAAACACATACATATTGTAGACTATTGATTTTGGATGGGATTTATTGTATTTTAAATTATTTATTCACAATAAATTGAAAGTTTATAATCTAATAAAGATTTATTACAATCTTACGGTGTAGGTAATAATCCGGTGACAACTGAAACACAAAATATCAAACAGATAGTTAGAGCGGTTACGCACTGCACCGAATCCGCGAAAATACGGACCGAGCTCGGATATTGCTTACGCACTAACCCGGTCTCTGATCCAAATCCAAGCTATTTAGAGGCCATCTTTGAATATGTCCGATTTGAATACGAGGTAATGCGAAAGCGTTCATACAAACGTACTATGGCCACAGCATCGGTCCATCAATATTTCTTCAAAATTGGAGATTCACGGATGACGGAGAGAAATCGAATGACGAAAAGTCAAACTCAAAGCATTTATTTCAAAAAAACCATTATCAGGTACGTTTGAATTGTCAAAGTCAGTCCGTCAAAAACATGAAGCTATTTGCACGTTCCAAAGCGTAGATCTCTTTGGAGAAGAACGTCCAAGAAACTCCACGGACACTCTTTTAAATCATTTTATGTTTACAAAAATCCTGGTTACATTAACCTTTGTGCTTCTATATATGAGAAGCAGCAAAAAACAGCAGAAAAAAACAATTTATAGTATCAAATATTAAAATGAGGCAGTGGCAATTAAGGGATGACCAGTCTCCACTGACGGCACCCGTTCACGAACATGAGGCATCCATCAGCACCATTCAGCTCAACCGAAGGGAACTGAATGTTCCGATACGAAATTCGAATCCGATACGAAATACGAAAGTCGGATCTAGTGCGTAAGCTACCATACGAATAGTTCTATGACTACTTCGGAACGTATTTTCACGGAGTTGAGTGGAGCAGTCCTTCTAATTGACTTGGTATATAGGCCCAGTTCCTGGGCGACTTTAAATTAATTTCAGGTGAAATTACTTATGATCATGAATAACAAGATTGTGTGTTGATTGTACACTTAAATATAACATCAATATTTATTTCTAACAAGCTACGTATAAAATTAAAAAAGTAAAATTCACTTGCGGCGAAGTACTCCTCCACATCGCTGTCATCCGGAAACGTGCTCAGAAGACTGGCAGCATTTTTACGTTGAATGACAATGGCAATATACACTTTTATTAAATCAGTAATTCTGACACTCCCTCCCGCTACGCCTTGATGACGCATTTGATGATTTCCCATCCACAAAGAAAAGGGTCATCACTAACAGACCGTCGAACGAAAGAAAATATTCCACCAACATAATTAATTATAGGATTGGTATAGTCAGCCATAAACTTCTGAAATACAAAAACAGTTTATTTGAAACAAATAACTTTGATTTCGGCAGTCGGTGTTTTTTGTTGTTATTTCGTTTTTTGACACCGACTTCTGAAATCAAATTTATTTTATACTTTTTGGTGTTTTTTATTTGGAAGTCGGTTGTATTTTATTGTAAAAAGTTATTTTTTCACTTTTTGGTGGTTCACATGCGCTTACCCCTTCACAGCGTACCGGCGTGATGTTATGTTATGAACTGGTGTAAATAATAGACAGACATGAGATTTCAGCAATCCCAGTCCATTTGCTATCATTTATTGAGAAGTTCCGTTGCCTATCTCCGAAGTTCTTCATTAGATCTTCACCAAATTAAACTGGGACCACTCCGAGAAAGTACTCTTCCAAAAACTACCCAAATCGCTTCAAGTGTGCCTATAAAATTTGAAGAGTTATCTCTATTTCTCCAGGATCCCATCATCAGATCCTGACTTGATGATCATGGGACCACCTGGGAAGTATACCCTTTCAAACAAAAAAAAAAGTCCAAATCGGTCCAGCCATCTTCGAGTAATCGGGGAACATACATAAAAAAAAAATAAACAAAAAAAAGGGTTTCGACGAATTGAGAACCTCCTCGATTTTCCATTAGGTGCTTCTACTTCATATTTTAGAAAACACTGACAATCATGACAATGGTTTTACTTCCAAAAAAAAAAAAACTAAAATCCTACAAGCATTTATTAGTTAATATTAGTTATGCGGACGACATGGTTCTGCTGAGCCCGTCAGTGAGTGCGCTCAGAAGACTTCTGGGCATTTGTGAAGCGTATGCCACGTCGCATGGACTCAAGTATAATGCTAGTAAGAGTGTCCTCATGGTATTTAAGGCAGGGAACAAAGCTCCATCAAATGTGCCACCAATTAGGATCGGGGGGTCGTCACTAGTGAGGGTGACTGAAGCAAAATACTTGGGTCACATGCTGACGGATCGCCTGCAGGATGATGCAGACTTAGAGAGGGAAAGGAGGGCGTTGGCAGTCCGCTGCAATATGTTGGCCCGCAGATTCGCACGATGTACTACAGATGTAAAACTGTTACTTTTCAGAGCCTTCTGTCAGTCATTCTACACGTGCAGTCTGTGGATCGACTTTACGCGGCGGGCTTACAATGCCCTGCGTGTTCAGTACAATGACGCTCTGAGGGCAGTGTTGAAGAAACCCAGGTACTGCAGTGCTTCCGAAATGTTTGCGGGAGCTTCCATCGATGATTTCTTCTCCATCATCAGGAAAAGAACCGCGTCGATGATGAGCAGGGTCCGTGGTAGCACCAACACTGTCCTCAGAACGTTAGCGTGCAAAATAAACGGTCCGTTTATTGTTTACTGGGCGAGTGTTCACTTGCTCAGAAATAGGAAATAGACTGTTATAGACCTACTGATTTTGATTTTGTACTAACAAATTACTAACACCCTGTTATTATATGTGTTCTACTAACAACCCTACTAACGTTTTATTGTTTAAAAATGGACCTGTGTCTGAAATAAAGATATTATTATTATTTGTCAATTGTCACAATATTTCAATCAGCTAACAAAATGAAACACTGCTGCCACCCAAAACGGAAAAACAACAATATTTTGAAAAACCAGAGCTTCATTCTTGATTGACGGCCGCTTAGGTTTTAATTTATCGTTGACACTTTGGCTCCAACTTTTTAATATTACGATGATGGATAGCGCGGAGCGGTGTCGAGCAATTTTTTAGAAGACCGTGGTACAGCAACATAAACAGGAAAATTAAGTGTAGGATTCTTTAGTAGTTCATATACACAACGTGTAACAGAATAAACGCATTACATGAAAAAGGAGTCATTGTACTCATCATTATGAACAACTTTTACTTTGGCACAAACACTGAAATCGCGAAAAAAAATATCCTGTTCAGTTAATTTTGTCGAGTTATGTGCGCATAAATAACTCGACAATATTAACTGAACAGCAGATTTTTTTTGACATAAATGTTGCCCCCGACTAAATACGATTACTACTTCTAAAACGATCTCTTACGGTCGGTTTCAATAATGTATCTAACTTTAACCAACAGTAGCTGAAACGTTATGTTGGCCATGGGAGACATAAATGTTGGGGGCAGTCGATTTTTTTTTCTCGATTTTATTGTTGGCATATAGTAAAAGTTGTTATATTGACTTTGACTTTTGACCTTGGCTTTGACTTTAAATGGTTACCACCAGACAACACCGCACATCACGGACTGACCACGGCTAGTGTTGCTTAACCTCGAACATCGAAAGATGCGGCTATTATTAGTTAGCAACAAGCTCCTCACAAATGAAACATATATACCTCTATAAGGTCCCATTAAAATAGATGGACAAACTGTTAGAAATCATTCAGAACACCAAAATAAGGACAATGGTAAAAAAATAAGTAAGAAAAACGCATTATATACTTACAAGAAAAAATCAGCTTCGTAAGCTGATTTTTTATTGTAATAGTACACTAATACACTGATTTTTTCTTGTAATAATACACTAAAAACGATAATTCCTCATAAATCTGATACTTACTATAAATGTGCAGGTGCACGTTTTTTGCTTGGATGTCTTCGGTTAGACGTACTGAACGCTGTGTTAATATTTGTCCATCTATTTTAATGGGATATTCAGCGTCACAAGAGACGAAATCTTATTCTAGCGTTAAGATAAGATAAGAGCATTTATTTGTCCAAAACATGAGTATGATTTATTTACACACATGGCAAAGAAGATGTTTATAATGAAATAAGGTATTTCAGTCATGTTTTGCCTTGACGGCGTATAAATATAAATAGGTAGGTTATTACATAAACATCAAATAAGTATAAATTTATCCATTATTCAAATACTAAACAATCCAAATACTACAGAACAGAGTCATTAACACTAAGAATTTAATACACCATTCAGCGACTCTAGATTTTCAAATTAAAATATTCTCATCAAGCTATTTGAATATCGTGGCTTCTTCGCACGGATGCTTACAGAATCAAAATTATATCTTCAACCAGTTTTTCCTTCCTTCAATTTCAAGGTAAAAAGTTAATTGGTTTGTCCCTTCCTGTCACGGGTTGAATGCGTTAATCGACCCTCAAAGTAATTAAGAGGTTGATAAAAAATGTGAAATGGAAATTTTTGTATCGGCAGATACGGTACGGTTTGGGTGTAACATAAATCATGTTTTGAGAGGGAAGTTTATTAAATTAACTAGCACTTCGCCCGCGACTTCATCCGCACGAATTTAGTAGGTACTCCAGAAAAATCGCTAATATTCGGTGTAATAAATAATATTTATTTTGCAAGTAGGTTAAACATAACACTTTTACACGTCAATCTTTTTTGGTCATTTTAAGCTAGATGAGGCCGGTGTTTCCTAGCTGACTACCCTGAGAAGAAACACCGAAACAAACTCAGAGGTCAAAGTATCTTTTAAAGTCCATACAATCCGCACTGATCAAATCATATGAGAACCATGTAGGTTGAGGTGGCCTTTTGAGGAAAGTTCTACACAGTTTTGAGTGAACCTGTCCAGACAGTGCAAGCATTTGTCAGTTATCGTGTAGCTCAAACATAGTACTTTTATCGTTTGATATTTCATGATTACTTCGATAGTTGTTTCTCATACTTAATCCTAATAAGGTGCTAATGTTATAATTATTTGAAGAATTATTATAAGAAACTGATTGTGTGACATCCTATAAGATTTTGATTTAATACCCACGCCACCGCTATGGCTGATCCTGAAGATAAATCCCGTTGTATATTTATTTCTATGACAATGATACAGAAAATAAACACTGNACAGAAAATAAACACAGTTTTATTGCAAGTCACCGTGCCACCCAAAACTAAAGTTTACCTACGAGCATGACTAGTCCATTCCATAGTTATCACTCAAACACGACAATGCTTTCGCTAGCTACATAATTATGTATATCTATTGTAACCTTCTAGAATTAACATGAGCGTGCTGTAGACTACAGTAAGGGTAGGCCAACCCATACATAATGCCCAAAAAAAAAACTCACCACATTATTCAGGGTTGAAATCACGATACTGACGATGCGAATTTTCACCCACTTTGAAAGTGGACGAAAAAATTTTTTTGGGCATTATGTATGGGCTGGCCTACCCTTACTACTACTACAGGCGCATGGGAATTTATACCAGTTAGTTGAACTATGGTTGAACCACAGACCAAGAAATGGGACCAATCCTATTTAAGAAATTTAAAAAATATTTATTTATTTATCTAGACTTATGATAGAAGGTAGCTAACTACCTTCTATCAAAAGTCTAGATGAATAAATAAATCATTTTTTGAGAGAACGACGCGAATAAAAAAAAATCGGGAGAAAAATAGAGAAGTTATATTTTTTGTTTTCTTCTATCTTTAGGCGCGAGACAAATTGCCATTCTATTAGAAAATGGGATTGGCGAAATGCAGAAAAATACAAGAGATTGATCACGTGCCATTTCGAAGGCGTTTGTCTAACCCGAACATTTTTGACGTTTTGACAATCTCCTTCGCCACGAGTCAAACAAAACGTCAGATGACGCTAATTCAAAGTGTCGTCACACGAAATTAGTACTTGACTTTAATACGTGCACAACACCGTCATGTTTTGGACATTTTGTCTTTTCTCTTGGTTTTGAAAAGTGTGATAAAATTCCAAACATATAGAGACACCATTACTTAATATTGTTGAACATTGGCCTTCAGTTTTCCTCTGTCCTACTTTAGCCTGAAAACCTGTCAAACNCGACGCGAATAAAAAAAATCGGGAGAAAAATAGAGAAGTTATATTTTTTGTTTTCTTCTATCTTTAGGCGCGAGACAAATTGCCATTCTATTAGCAAATGGGATTGGCGAAATGCAGAAAAATACAAGAGATTGATCACGTGACATTTCGAAGGCGTTTGTCTAACCCGAACATTTTTGACGTTTTGACAATCTCCTTCGCCACGAGTCAAACAAAACGTCAGATGACGCTAATTCAAAGTGTCGTCACACGAAATTAGTACTTGACTTTAATACGTGCACAACACCGTCATGTTTTGGACATTTTGTCTTTTCTCTTGGTTTTGAAAAGTGTGATAAAATTCCAAACATATAGAGACACCATTACTAAATATTGTTGAACATTGGCCTTCAGTTTTCCTCTGGTAGGACAGAGGAAAACTGAAGGCCAATGTTCAACAATAACAACAAATTTAGCCTGAAATCCTGTCAAAATTGCGGTTTGACACGTTCTTAACTTTTTAGAAATCGTCAATTTATTGTCAGAATTTTCATGGGCCGTCCATTTTTATGAGTAAAGGCAATTATATTATTATATAATAAACCTTCCTTGGTAGCGAATTGTTGCAGACAATCGTTGTAATTTGTCATATAGCTATCTCTTTCTATGTCATACGTTCCGTATTATCTATCGTAGTCGTACACTAAGTATATTTGAGATAAGAACGCAAGGATATTTGAACGCCACTCAGTACGGACGTAGCGTATCTTTTCTTTATAATATCATTGAGTAAAGGTAAACTTCCGAGCAAAGCGGCTCTGGCATCACTAGCATAGCGACTCTGATGCTGCGACAGAACGGTAGTATAAAATATGTATGTATTTATATAAAAAATTAAACATATATTTTGAGCGCAGCGACAGTGACGCTGCGCCCAGATGGAGCCCCATACATTTCCATAGTGCGATACTACTACAGACTTCTTCCGCTCTGGGTGGAGTACTGACTAAAACCCATCCGTGTTCCTTCTAAAGCCCTTTGCGTTCCACGGCCGCGGTGACTCTTTCGAACAAATTCCGCAACCCTGGCAGGCTCTGGCCCTAGCAGGCCCCGTCTTCTATGCTGACATCTTTTTGAGGCGCGCGTGAAACACAACGCGCCATCGACCCGGGCCTGGTGGTGATCGGACAGCGAGCCACCCAACACTCGCCGTCCGCAGGCCCGAGTGCGATCGATAGTGAAGTCTTATTTAAATGATGATTATACTCACTATCACGCTTGGTTTGCTTGCGAGGCTTCTCAATGCTCTCTGGATTCAACTATGTCATAGTTATTTTAGTCTGAAAAGATCTTAATTCAAAAACATCATTTTTCATCGCGTATTACAACCGAATGATGAAGCAGTTTTCTTGTCAAGGAAAATGCTTCAGGAGACAAAAATATTTTGTTTTGAGAGCGACGTGGATAATATTTTTATTTTGTGAATATTTTTTTTTCTAGATATGTATTTTTAAAGCTTCCTAAAAATAGTAGTTAGATAGATTAGTGTCTTTGCTAAGATCTGTTTTGGCTTGAAACAAAGTGGTATTATGATTATATTATCAGCAATAACGAGTGTCAAAAATTCACAATATTTAAACATGTGAATCACGTGACATTACGCTAGCACCTAATCTATACTTTATTATTTTAATATTTTAAGCTGAAGAGTTTGTTTGGTTGAACGTGCTAATCTCAGGAACCACTGGTTCGAATTGAAAAGTTATTAAGTGTTGGATAGCCCATTTATTGAAGGGTATAGATTAGGCTATATAACATCGCGCTGCGACCAATAGGAGCGGGGAATCAATGAAAAATGTTGCAATATGTGACGCAGACGAAGTTGCGTGGGTAATCATATATTGGTCTTTTTGACAATTATTCTGATTGATTAAATATCACTTTGTATATAAAGAGAAACAAACGCAACTTAAAATTATATCAGAATATCTAATGATCATAAACGCTTGAAATTATTTAAAAGTATCGACAGAATCAGCCCCGTCGGATTTTCAATACAGCACCAAAAGCATCTTGGTCGCAATCCGCCAAAAACCACCTCAATCTCCCTACATTTTTGACAGATTGCGGCTGTGATGCAAATGTTGCTTAAAAATAGTAGATTTGGCCCTTTGACTTCTAAATTTGTCAGTCATAGACTAGGATCAATTTTACTTATGATAGTTTTGTCAGATTAAATAACCACTGACATAAAGAGGTAAAATTGCGTGTTCTTAAGTTTGATTATAATTTGTTCGTTTTTATTTATTTTTCTTAAAATCTAAGTAAGTACGTTCTTTAGGATATGGGCCCCCCCATGAAAAATAATAATTGTGGAAAGTTCTGATCCGATTTTGATTTTTTTTTCAGTTATAGAAAACTACACGAACGCTGTTTGTCTTATTTTATCCTTTATATCCCGGCAGTTATGCTCCCTGCGGGATAGACCGTGGAAGCGAAGCCAAGGGAAAAAACTATTACATTAATAAAGATATTAAAGGTGGCGCGGGCCGTTAATAAATATCGGTTGGTACACATTTTATATGAACTCGTTTACATGCGTCCGTGACAGGGCCTTGCCCGGACGTGTCAGACCACTTGTGGCGGACCATGGCCTGGACACGTCCCGGTCACGGCCTTGATATGTATGAATTAATCTTAATTCAGTTAACCATATCGTCTCGAATGTGACATTTAAATAGCTCTCTTCATATGTTTAAAGCAGATACTTGAGATTATTGAATTCAATCAGCATACATGAAAATTAAATTAACCTTAGTTCCAATTTTTTTAATTAATTATTTAAGAGCTCATGGTTTTATTATTTAAGGCTTGCTGCACACTGGACGTGTTTTCTATGATTTCTTGTATATTTCGGAAGTTGACGCAAAATAGGTATTGATTCTCCAATAAAGCACAAAGAGTACTAACTTCAGCTTTATTATATTAGCATAGATTATAAAATATTATTTTAGTATAGATTTAAATCCGGCACCGCGAGAGGCAAGGGGATCTTGCAGAACCTAACACTTAGAATCTGCACACAAGATACAAGCACTACAAAATATACATTTGCATCACACAAAACCTATCAAAATTGAATCGTATCCGACGGACGATGGACGACAACCCTATATTTTAAACTATGGCATATTAAATATTTTCTTGAAATTATTAGTAACATTTCAGTTTCTTTACTTACTGCAACCATTTATCTTACAATATTCGCAAATTTAGACATTAATTTTCATTAAAACTGCGAATATTAGTACCTAATAGAGAAAATTGGAAACGATTTAGTAATGATAATGATTTATGACAGATCATTAAGCTTAATCATCTTCTAGTCTTCAATTTTGTGCATTCCATAGGTTTATTATCTATATCTATACTTTTATACTAATATTATAAAGAGGAAAGATTTGTATTTTTGTATGTAACAAATAAACTTAAAACTACTAGACCAATTTCAAAAATTCTTTCAGCAATTGTTAGCTACATTATCAGCAAATAACATAGGCCATATTTTATCCCCGTTCTCTCACGGGTTTGCGTATGGGCAAACGTAGTGTGGGTCGCCCTGCGGTATGATGGATCGATGATTTGAAGAAGGCTGGCAGCTGATGGATGCGGACCGCTCAGGACCGGGATGGTTGGCGATCTTTGGGGGAGGCTTACGTTCAGCAGTGGACGGCAATTGGCTGATATGACTCTCACGGGAACGGGAACTACGCGGGTGAAACCGCGTGTATCCACTAGTGTGTTTATAAAGATCAGCTAGCAAATGCCATCATGATTACGTTGTGTGAGAGAGATGGAGCAATACAGAATGAACAAGAAAACAAAAAAGAAGTATGCCTTTTTCATTCACAACGTGTGCATGGATAACAATGAAACGTCATAGTTTTTTCGAAAGAGTTACCGCGGCCCTGAAACGCAATTGGCATTTGGAAGAACACGGTTGGGCATGAGTCAGTAAGAGTCTGACGCTCCCTTCGCTCTCGACGCTCCGCCCGGAGCGGAAGGAGTAATTTCATGATTTTTCCCTTCTTTTTTTACTCACCTAATCTTGAGAAAAATATCACAAAAATAATAATAATAATAATATATTTTTGTAGTGTAAAATAGAACATAAAAAAAACCCGCTAAATTCCAGTCGGACTCGCACTAGAAGGGTTATGGTGTGAGCCCTTCTTTATTATTTTTATTATTTTTTTCCTGCTTGTCGTTACAGCGACAATAATATGAGAAACTCAATCTGTCCATTTTTTCAACTGTCTTTACCTATTGCGGTTCATGTAATACAGGCCGCTGACAGACGGACGGACGGAGTTAGTTATAGGGATCCGTTGGGTAAGGAACCCTAAAATCCATAACTGTATTTAGCCTCAGACTCAAACCCGCATTCTCGTACTTGAAAATCAGACGGGCATTTGCTGGGTGCAATTAGCAACGATCAACATTTTCGACGATACTTTAAAAAGATTTAAAAAAACACACACAAAACGGTATTTACAGCCCGCATCTGCTTTGTGTAAAAATTTAAGTGAAATTAAACTAAGTATTTTTCTGAGTTTAAGTACAAAAGAGTTTAATTCCACAGGTTATTCATAGGTAACCAAATATTTATCAGACAGTGTGAATCGCAAATACTGCAACGAAGTGTCAGTCCCTATCCTGCGTCCGATTCCTAAATAGGGGAGTAAATTACAAATATTTATGAGTACAAATTATTTTCAGTCGTATAAGTATAATAGTCGATCCATTATTTAAGAAATCTCACCTTAAAAACTTAGGTAAAGGCTGGCTTTAGACCTTATTATAACATATTAAAACTATCATGATTGCGCTGTGAGAGAAAGACGAAGCGATACAGCTCAAATAGCACTATCCCTTTTCCACTACGAAATCATGACCATTGTCACTCCGTAGTATGGGCCTTGAAGTGCCGAGCTTGATACTTCAAAAGTGAAAATATAAAATGCTTTGAATTTGAGCTTCAGTTGATTTTGCTTAAATTCTAAGGATGAACAGCTCACTTTACCATATTTCCACGTCGAGATTCAGAACATCATTCATTTGCCTAGCCTTTTCCCAACTATATTGGGGTCGGCTCCCAGTCAAACTGGATTCAGCTGAATACCTGTGTTTTACGTGGAGCGGCTGCCTACCAGACCTCCACAACCGATTGATTGGGTAACACGATAATTCTTGCCTAGACTGGTGTCAGATTTTCTGGTTTCTGACAATCCGTAACGACTGCCAAAGATCTACAAATGACAGCCGGGACCAACGCCTTAACGTGCTTTCCGAGGCACGGTGGAAACTCGGTATGTTATGATGGTCACCCATCCATAGACCGACCTCGGCAAGTGTTGCTTAACCTAGAAGATCGACCCGTGTGGCTGTTTTTATTTAGCCACGAGCTCCTCCAAATCCTTCCAAAAAGATTTAATCAGAACAATAGGTCAACTATTCTTGAGCTCGAATAATTCTTATAAAAGACATTGACAAGACACGCTTGTCTGTGGGAACCTTAAAAACTTATGTTGAATACAGCCCACCGTTGGGTTATTATGACTGAGATGTAATTCTCTTATTGTATTGTAACTAATATTGTACCCAAGAGAACAATGTGGAAGATATTCATGATTATGAGCTTAAAGGAGGTTCATTACAGTTGCGGGTCAAGCCGGCGCGGCCGTACGTTGTGTCCAATTGTATCATTTACTAGCTAGCCCTCGACTTCGTCTTCATATAAGGTAGTAAGGAATAAGTTCCCACTTATTTCTCGCCCGTTAAAGTTGATATTTCCAAAAATCCTTTCTATGTTTACGTTATTAAATAAATCTATATTCCTATCTTTCTACGCTTAGTAGTTTTGTCTGTGCGTTGATAGTATTTTTAACCGACTTCAAAAAAGGAGAAGGTTCTCAATTCGGTTGCATTTTTTTTTGTGTTACCTCATAACTCCGTCATTTATGAACCGATTTGAAAAAATATTTTTCATGTGAAAGAATACCTATACGTTCCGATTGGACTCATAGAAATTTTATCAAAATTGGTTCAGTAGTTTGGTTTTTAAATCAAAATAGCTGGAGGAAATAGAACATATATCATCCAAGTAAACGAAATTGCTTGTTTTGCTTTCCTGTGACTTTCCAATGGTGTTTTTAGGTGGGTAGGTTATTACAAAAATATAGAACGGACTTCCAATTTAAAAAAAAAAACTTGTCAAAGAAGTCGGTTGTTTCTTTTTATTTTAACACCGACTTCCGAAAT
>NDFZ01001259.1:0-10744 GCA_002192655.3 Mamestra configurata | reverse complement strand
CTTTCCTGACATGACCTAGAGCAATATTTAGATCCAAACAGTTAACTAATCACAAATTCTTCTCAAACAGGTCCGAACAGCCTTCGAACCAACAAAATGGCCGATCCTCGACATAACCTCAGGCACGAACACCGAAGAAGAGAAATCCGACAAACCGACAGCCTCCGAAGAGAAGCCGAAGTCTCCCGAAGACAAGCCGAAGCCTTCCGAAGATGACGTCAAAGAGAATGAGACGCCAATCGTGAAAGAGGAAGCGCCGAGTATAGAATCGGAGAATATTGAGGAAAAAAAGGGGGAAGAGAAAAGTGAAGAAGTCGAGGAGATAAGTGTAGAAGTGGAGAAAAAGGAGGAATGTGTCAAAGAAGATGGTGCTGGTGAAGAAGGTGCAGCTCTTGAGGACAAGACGGAGGTATGTAAAGGATTTTGTTTAGTTCGTTTGTTTGTTTTGACTAACATTTTTTAAATTCAGGAACTTTTGAGAAAAGAAGTGAAACAAAAAATTAAATTCTGGTAAGTTTTTATTAGAGTTATAACGATTGGAAAGAGAGATGTTTGATAGATGAAAACAATTTTGGATGTATTCATTATGTTTAGGCATATAGGCCTGCGTATTAACTAAGTTCAAATCTGGAATTGATTGTTAATGAAGATTCATTCATTAACAATATATTTCAGATTTATATTTAAGTGGATATTACAACTCGTAACAGAATAAACGCAATACCTGAAAAGGGGGCATTAAACTCATAATTATAAAAAAAAAAACATGCGGAGCTGTCTTTGGNATTTATATTTAAGTGGATATTACAACTCGTAACAGAATAAACGCAATACCTGAAAAGGGGGCATTGAACTCATAATTATAAAAAAAAAACATGCGGGGCAGTCTTTGGAGACTGCCGATGGAAGTGAAAACTAAGCGAAAGCTAAAGCGTTCGGTGACGATGACGCGAGTTCCATGATTTTTGTTCACCCAATAAGTGTTCAACGCGCCTAAAGAAGTTGTCACTTCAAAAATCTAATGTTCATTACACTTTGTCTTGTTATGCTCATAGTAAAAAAAGGGGTAGTCGATTTTTTGTTCGCGATTTCTCGTTTAGTCTCATGGTAAGAGTTGTTCATAATAATGAGTACAATGACCCTCAGGTATTGTGTTTATCTGTGACGCGTTGTATAGCCGTCAGAAAGGCCAGGGGCGTAGTACTAACGGGCGTGCTTGTATAACCAGGTGTATGAACGTAATTGAAGCAAAAGGAGTGTAAGGATCGTAGCAGATGGCGTTCTTTAATTTCTGCTTAACCCCATGGGAAATACGCCTTAGTTACGTACTCGTCAGTACAGGTTTCTACAAGCGAGTTCATGTTCACTCGCATTAAATCACAAGATCCCATCCCTTCCCGTGGGTGTCGTAAGAGGCGACTAAGAGACTCACCAGAGAATGGGCAGCAGCATTCTCTGTGCATTGCAACAGCTACACTGCGATCGCCAACCCGTGGCGATTATGGCACTTCTCCTCCCCCTTTGGGGGAGGCCTATGTTCGGCTGATATGATGCTGATGATGATGAATCTACCCCTTTACGGGGGAGTTTCCTAAAATCGTTTCTTAGCTGATGTCTCCTACTTATAATGCATCTCCGTTTTTGAGACCTTTTGCTATCATAAATATGCAAATATATTTATAAACTAGCTTTTGCCGGCGACTTCGTTTTTTCCCGTTCCCGCAGGAATTTCGGGAAATCCTCTCTTAGTGCTCCCTCCCCTGCACTCCCCAAGGAACCTACATGCCAAATTTCAGCTTTCTACGACCAGTGGTCTCGGCTGTACGTTATCTGTCAGTCAGATATTGAAGAAAGAGAATGGAAAGGATGTGGTCTTGTTCATATTTAGGTTTAGGAGACGACTAGTACAATTTTTAGTATAAAAAATAATGGAAATCGCAAGGTAAAACTGTCCCGCCGCGGCAACGTGTGCGGTGTTGCCCAGTGCCTGTCGCGGCGACGCTCGCTGACGCACTCGTGCGACATGGCTACACCGCGGCTCATGATGTGGCAGCACGCCGCTGATTGTCTACAGCTTTACGCCACTGTTACGGATGCTGTACGTCTAGTCTTTTATAAGGAGGTTTGGACCAAACGAGGTCTCTACCGAATTGGGGAAAGGGGTATTTGACTGCTACAAAATTTTGCATACAAACGTCTTTTATAATGCGCACAGCAAAGGAGTAGAACTGCCTGCGTCTGTGTTTCCGAACACATACAACCCTAATCTCTTCAAAATTAGAGTGAATAGGCTTCTTTTGGGTAAGCTCGCTCCATCGTCGACTTTGTCTCTGTCATCTATGACCTAGACTAGAGTCAAGAGCAAACTCATCTCTAAAAATAAAAAAATAAAAACATGAATGAATACAGAAAGACGAAAGAAAATTAATGAAACTATCCATGCATTGTCATTGACATGCATTTATACAAAATTTGAAGCTTGGTGTGTCTGCTAGAAGTGCCTCAGAATTTTTTTGATCGATAAGTGAGTGAAAAATACTTTATAATCTAAGAAGTTTCCAGTTTTTTCATTATTTACATTGTTCTCACATATAGAAACAACAAGGATAATGTAAACAGGATTTTTGTAAACATAAAATGGTTTAAAGACTGTCCGTGGAGTATCTTGCACGTTCTTCTCCATAGAGATCTACGCTTTGGAACGTGCAAATAGCTTCATGTTTTGACGGTACGACTTTGACAATTCAAAAGTACCTGTTACTGGTTTATTTGATATAAATGCTTTGACTTTGAGTCCTATCAGATTCAGCTGAATATCTGTACTTACGTGGAGTGGCTGCCTACCTCCATAACCCATTATATTCGTGCATTTATTCACTACAAATTTACAGGGGATCGAAATTGTTCTAAATGGCTTCGAGAAAAAAATTAATTGGAGGCTGTGCAGTGTTTAAATTTAAAACGAATGTTATCTGCCCGTGCCTCCAGATAACTATCGAAGCTGATGCATATTGTTAATAGTCAAAATCAGAATCAGAATGCTTTATTTCAAAATCAAAATCAAAAGTCATGTATTCAAATTAGGCTGAGTGCCAGCACTTTTTGAACGTCAAAGTTCTACATAAAGACAGTCCCCCAAAACGCCCGCCCGTCACCACTTCATAGTGTTATAGCTGGGAAGAAGAAGTGGCGCAACAAACTCCCCAGCAACACATCTGTCTGTTAAGTGACAAAAACTTGAATTTATAAACATAGGTCCATTTGTAAACATAGGTCAAATTACAACAGAGTGTGAGATGTACATAGATATTCTATGTTTTGCCCAGAGGCGTATAAATTTATTTAATTATGGTTAATTAACAAAATACAAATTTAAAATAGTAGTCAAATACTCTTTGATTTTTGTCAAAACAAATGTTCTTTCGTTGGTCAATGGATACTTAAATGTCAAAGCAACATTCGTTTGGTCTAAACCTTCCTTCAATCAAACATCTGATTGTGTGGTATAGAAATGTCGCATGCAATGTTAGGTCGCATGATAGTCGAAAAACAGCAGGAATGCTGCTTACTTTTCTACATCAAATTATCTATAAATATGAGAATTTGAGTAAGGAAATTATGTTTTGTAGAAGCTTATTAAGAAACAGTTATTTTTTTGTTTTTGAACACGTTATTTTTATTTGTTTTAAGTGAGCTTAGATTTAATATCATAAGGATTTCGTCTTCAATCTTTGTTTTTATTAGACTATGTTCACATGTCGATAATTATCCTATAAATAATTATTTACTAAGCTAGTAATATTTTTCATATTATTTATTCTATGAACTTAACCTTGTGAACGCCAGAGCATAAAAGCATCGGCGTGCCCCCGACGCCAAGCCACAAATTCGCCGTACTTTTTGTCACATATTTGTGACGCTTGGCGTACAGGGCACGCGCTTGCTTGTCATGTATACGTGACAATGGCGTTCAAAAGGTTAATATCATAAGGATTTTTTCTTCAATCTTTGTTTTAATTAGACTATGTTCACATGTCGATAATTATCCTATAAATAATTATTTACTAAGCTAGTAATAATTTCTACATTGTTTATTCTATGAACTTAATAACTGCAGCCCTACTATGACGTGCTAATTCCATCCAATTCTGATGATTTTAAAGGGATAGTGCTATTCGCTATGTATAGCTCCGTCTCCCTCTTAGAGCGGAATCATGATCGTTTTAAGATTTCATAGTAGGGCCTGAACGCAATGCCAGGAGAAAAAAACCGGCCAAATACGAGTGGGACCCCGTACCATAAACACGTTTGTTGTATGGGAGCCCCCTTAATTTTAAATTTATACGTTTTTTATTGTTGTTATAGCGGCAACAGAAATACATCATCTATGAAAATTGAAGGCTCTGATTTCGCATAAACATAATATTCCACAAAACACTTTATTTACATAAAATACAACTGACTTACCAATCATTTCGGAGGTCACCGATTTTTTTGTCGAATTGTGATTTGAAATTAAAAAGTCTGTATTTTTTTAATATTTTAAAGTTTTTAGGGTTCCGTACCCAAAGGGTAAAAATGGGACCCTATTACTAAGACTCCACTGTCAGTCTGTCTGTCACCAGGCTGTATCTCATGAACCGTGATAGTTAGACAGTTGATATTTTTACAGATGATGTATTTCTGTTGCCGCTATAACAACAAATAAATAAAAATTAAGTACCTTATTAGTTATTTATTAGTTAGTTTTCCATGTGAACATAACCTAAGACCCTGTTTTCTTACTTCCTCAGTACATAATACTGAGTCGGTCACTACGGCAGGGTACAACGACTTTCTTACTGTCGCGGACGCCTATTCGTGTAGATAGACGTGTCGATACAATAGAACACATTTGTGTTAGTTTAGAGCAGTGGTTTCCAAACTGTGGTCCGCGGACTACAGGTGGTCTGCAAGGGCTAAAATATGGTCCGCAAAAGGTTTTAAAAAGTATCAATCTTTACACTTCAAAAATGTCATTGATGCAAACTGATTTTAAGTTTCTGTCAGAAATATTGTGTTTTCTATGCCAATGCTCGTTATCTTTGATTACATATTTGAATATCTGTATCGTTTAGGATATAAGTTTTTTTTTTAGATTTCTGGTCCCTGCTAACAACAAATAAATCTAAGTGGTCACGGGTCAAATAAATGTTGGGAACCACTGGTTTAGAGCATGTGTTTATTTGCCTCTGCCTAGAGTTTAGTACATTAAGAGAGCGAGTTCTTTAGGCGCGTTTGCACAAACCACGATTCACACACCGTTATCTAATTAATTCGGAATAAGTGCTTTTACAAGCCCGGGATATCTTTTTAACACTAGGTTAAATAACACACATATCTATGTCTATAATAATATAATAAACTTAATAACTACTGGACCTAAAAATTGTTTCAGCAATGGATAGCTACATTATCAGCGAGTAACATAGGCTAAATTTTATCCCCGTACTCCCACGGGAACGGGAACTACGCGGGTGAAACCGCGTGACGTCCGCTAGTCATACATAATTGGCCTGAGATAGCAAATAACTTGGAGTTAAAAATAACTCTGTGTTAGCGGGCTTAACGCCTTAGGAATCTTCTACCACTCGACCTTAAGTCGGTGGTGCAGAGACGGAACAGACAGGTGCAACATAAAGGCAAACAGAAACAAAAATAAATACATAAAGAATACCATAACGAGTTCAGGCAGACCTCATCATCTGCCTAGCCTTTTCCCAATAATATTGGGGTCGGACAGTCAAACCGTATTCAGCTGAATACCAGTATTTTACGTGGAGCGGCTGCCTGCCAGACCTCCACAACCCATTAACTGGGTAACACGGTAGTTCTTGGCTAGACTGGTGTCAGATTTTCTGGCTTCTGACAATTCGTAACGACTGCCATAGATCTAGAAATGACAGCCGGGAGCAAAAACTTAACGTGCATTCCGAGGCACGGAGGAAACCCGATATTTTAAGATGGTCACCCATCCACAGACCAACCTTGGCAAGCGTTGCTTAACCTTGATCGACACAAAAAATTAAACCGACCCGATGACGGTTGATATGATCCCTCAAGCTCCAAAACTAAGAACTCGCGCTCATACTGTATTAATCCCAGCACCGCTTTCCGCGACACCGATCTCAATGTTTCACCACAAAACAACGGAACCTTCACTAATGTCTCATCAATTCCACAGCCCACACCGACTACAGAAGATGAAGATGAACAGACTGAATCGCAAGACGTCAAAGAAGAGAAGGCTGATGGCGACGGTGATAACGACAAGGTTGTCGACCCCGCCGACGACCCGCCTCTGCAGTGTGAGGCGGGTGATGATAAACCTGGGGAGAAACGGTAAGAAATTTTACTATTTGAATGGTATAGTCGGCTTCGGTCACCACGAATAGCAATTTCGGCCGCCTCCAATAAAAATGTTGGTCATCACTAGTAGCTTTTTTGGCCTCCGTGTAAAAATTTCGGCCTCCGACTATAGCAATTTTGGCCCCCAAGTACAATTTTGGCTTCCAACATTGGCAATTTTAGCCTCTGTCTGCAGCAATATGATCCTAGGAGTTGTTTTGACTTTGTTGCCTCTACAGTGTTGAGGCGGGTGATGATAATCTGGGGAGAAACGGCAAGAAATTTTACAATTATAATGATAAAATCGGCTTCGGTTACCAGGAATAGCAATTTCGGCCTCAGACTGGAGTAATTTCGGCCTCCTGCAATAGAAATTTTGGTCACCACTAGTAGCAATTCTGGCCCCCAAGTGCAACAATTTTGGCTTCCAACAGCGGCAATTTCAGCCTCTGCAGTAATGGTACGGAACCCTTCGTGTGCGAGTCCGACTCGCACCTTGGCCGGTTTTCTTTTTTCAGTTTCAGTTTAAGATTCTCCATAGGTAGCAAAGGTTTATACCCGATTATATAGGTTATAATATTAATTGAACTAGAGATGTTCGCATCATGGTTAAGTCTTGATTTGGCTCGCGAATCCATAATCGATCTTACAAGAAACTATTCTAAAGTAAACGTAATTTAAAACGTGGGTTTAATTTGTTTTATTGTTTGTTGCAGCCGCAAGAAGCAGATGGTCGGTATCTTCCCGCTGCCGACGATGGGTGGTCCCCTAGTTGCTCCAGTTTCCTCCCTGCTGAGAGCCGTTCCTCCGCCACCGCTACCCAGGTACGCATACATACTCTGCCAACGTTTATAAGGGCTTTGCTTGAAATGTAAGGCAACTGGTACCTTTTTAGGGTTCCGAACCTCTGTATTGAAAAACGGAACCCTTATAGGATCATTCGGTTGTCTGTCTGTCTGTCACAGCTGATTTTCTCCGAAACTACAGGACCGATTCAGTTGAAATTGTGACCCAAACACGGACGCGAAATAAAAGTAATTAAATTTTGAAAACGGGGGTACTTTTTTGCTAACTAGATTTAAAAAAACTAGATTTTTCAACGGCAGATATGATGATGATTAACAAAAGTAACTCATGTTTTCAGTTTAAATAATAATAGCTAGCTTTTGCCCGCGACTTCGTGCGAGTACGAAGTTGCGGGTAGCTAGTAGTAGTAATATCCTGTTTATTTCCGTTCCCGTAGGAGTTTCGGGAACTCCTCTCTTAGTGCTCCCCTACACTCCCCAAGGAACCTAAATGCCAATTTTTTTAAGGATGGGAAATCATCAAATGACTTCTTCTGCTGTGGGTGGAGCGGAAGGGCGTGTCAGACTCTTACTGACTAAAACCCATCCGTGTTCCTTCTAAAGCCCTTTGCGGTCCAGGGCCGCGGTGACTCTTTCGAACAAATTCCGCAACAGATTACTCCCTACAAACGTTGTTGAGTTCTTCACAATATATATATNAACTGGTACCTTTTTAGGGTTCCGAACCTCTGTATTGAAAAACGGAACCCTTATAGGATCATTCGGTTGTCTGTCTGTCTGTCACAGCTGATTTTCTCCGAAACTACAGGACCGATTCAGTTGAAATTGTGACCCAAACACGGACGCGAATTAAAAGTAATTAAATTTTGAAAACGGGGCTACTTTTTGGGTAACTAGATTTAAAAAATAGATTTTCAACGGCAGATATGATGATGATGAACAAAAGTAACTCATATTTTCAGTTTAAATAATAATAGCTAGCTTTTGCCCGCGACTTCGTGCGCGTACGAAGTTGCGGGTAGCTAGTAGTAGTAATATCCTGTTTATTTCCGTTCCCGTAGGAGTTTCGGGAACTCCTCTCTTAGTGCTCCCCTACACTCCCCAAGGAACCTAAATGCCAATTTTTTTAAGGATGGGAAATCATCAAATGACTTCTTCTGCTGTGGGTGGAGCGGAAGGGCGTGTCAGACTCTTACTGACTAAAACCCATCCGTGTTCCTTCTAAAGCCTTTTGCGGTCCAGGGCCGCGGTGACTCTTTCGAACAAATTCCGCAACAGATTACCCCCTACAAACGTTGTTGAGTTCTTCACAATATATATATAAATGATTCCCTATTTCCTTTGGTCACGGTATCACGCGTGAACGGCTGGACCAATTTCGCTAATTATTTTTTCGTTGTGTTTGTTATTGTCAGGGGAAGGTTGCTATGAAAGAAAATTTGAGAAAAAAAACATCCAGGCATAGCCGGGGCGGGCCAGTACTATTAGTACAGATATAGAGTGGTGTTGTGTTGTTCCAGAATGTTCCGCACGGGGCGCGGCGCGCTGGCGGGCGGCGCGGCGCCTCCCGAGCTGCTGAACCCCGACGTGCCCGAGTTCGTGCCGCTCGCCAACCGACACGGTACATCACCACATTTAAATACTCATGTCACCGGACAAATTGCAGACTCCGTAACATTGTACTTAACCCTTTCTAAGGCAGAGGAAATATTTTTACCACCATATTTCACAGTTCATAAAGCGATGATAACATTACCATTAGTTATTCTATTGTATTAAAATGGTATTTTCAAGACATATCAATCGTTCATTAAATATTCATTAAGGATAAAAAAAATAAAAAAAAAATGTTTTATCCATGATGCCTACCAAATTATGACGATTCTTGGCATATTTTTTCGATTTCCAAATTGTTATGCCAGTTAAAGGGTTAATAAAATTTAAAAAAAAAACAACGGGTTGCACTCCGGGAGTGCCGGCAGAAGTGAAAACTTGAACATTAACGTTGTGCATTTTTGATATTTTGAAATGGTTAGGGAATAATTTCGCACGAATTGCTTTAAGTATCAGTTTTAAAGTACTATCATTTATGTACAGAAAGAGCAAAACAAGTTTTCATAGCACGGTTTTGATTAAGATTCAATTTTATTTTAATGTTGGTTTTATTGTAATTTTCAGAAGAATTCAACGACAAATCGGACAATCAAGACGACAGACCACGGTCAGGCTACGCCAGTCCCAGCTCGGAACAAGTTTGGACTGAGGTAAGAATATAATAACTCATTTAACCTTTTGAACGCCATTGTCACGTATACATGACAGGCAAGCGCGTGCCCTGTACGCCAAATGTCACAAATATGTGACAAAAAGTACGGAAAAATTCTGGCTTGGCGTCGGGGGTACGCCGATGCGTTTATGCTCTGGCGTTCAAAAGGTTAAAATGTTCAGTTGGCAATTTATTATTTTAGGTCAAATTAAAATCACTTTAATCAGTAGTAAATTGTATGAACTGCTCAAACCTTGCTACGAATTAAAGGTTCCTGCCAATGTCAAATTATTCCCGTGTGCATTCTTCACTGTACAGACAAAAATAATTAGAATCTATGGTTTGTCATTACACTTTCCCATGGGCAGTACAATCACAAAAAAAAAATATTATTGCACTGTATGTCCACTGTATACAATAACGATATTGCATTCAGTTACTGCGAATGTAAGTGCTACATGAACAGAGTCGGCTAGGCGTTCCGGGCTGTCGGCTTAGGCAGAACGGGTGCATTGTTGACACGACAAAATTAATTCTTTACCATGCTTTATAATCATGAAAAATAACCTGGTTAATAATTTAAAAATTCAACCGGCTTCCAAATAAAAACAAGTGCAAGTTGGACTTGCACATGAAGGGTTCCGTACCATAAGCCGAAAAAAACATGTTTCTTGTATGGTCCCTTTTATTTTATTTCATTTTTAACATTTGCTGCGTACATAATATAGCGACATCAGAAATACATCATCTGTGATCATTTCAACTGTCTTGCTATCATGGTTCATCAGATACAGCCTCGTGACAGACAGACGGACAGCGGAGTCTTAGTAATAGTGTCCCGTTTTACCCTTTGGGTACGGAACTATTGGGTATTTATGTCGGGTTCATTAAGTGGGCCGCCTTTGTAATACGCCTAAAATGACACCGTGTATAATTGACACTCTAGTGATGTATTAACGATGATTAATAAAATGTATGTGTCACCGTAAAATTGCAGACTCCGTAATAGAACTTTAACTTCTAGATATATTATGAAAAAATCGTTTTGTTTACAATAAAATCCATCGAAATTCAATCATTTCTAATTTATCAGTATCTTAAGAAAAAGTAGTTTACAATTTCACGCAATATTTTACAATCTTACGGCGTTTGCAATTTATTCGGTGACATATGCATGTGAGGTGAAAAGTAGATGACCAGTAATAATTGTATTGTAAAATTCAAAAAAACATATTTGTCCTCAGGTTAAACGACGTACAAAGGCAGGGTCCCGCGAGCGAGCGCC
>NDFZ01001258.1:0-13284 GCA_002192655.3 Mamestra configurata | reverse complement strand
AAGAAACATACAGAAGGCAAGCTCTTTATCAAGTTCAGAAAGCGAAATATAGATAGGACTTTAGCAAGCTGGAGTAGCTGGTCAAGTCTTTCAAAGTACTGATGATCGCTGTAGCAGATGATGCCTTCGCGAATTAGAATGTGTAGTGAGTGGCGCCCAATTGGATCCCTATGCTGCACATCGTGATATAGATGTGAGCCGGCAAAATCTGACGAAGGACATAAATCCGTTGAGACTGCAGATTCCTTTGCAAATAAACAAGCTTAGCGGAGGACTCCCAACTAAATAGATAGACAGGCAACTTTAAAAAGGCGTTTGGCATAGATTTGACGTGAAAGGCGAAGAACAACCATTAAATAGGCCTGTATCCTGCAGTGGACTCGCCTTCCAGGCTTTGGCCAAGCAATTGCCACTCTTAGTTTACAATAAATAAGGTTTATCTTACCGCTCTATTAATATCTCCGACGCAGACCCAATAGTCTGCAACCTTCGTGTCCTGGCTGTTATGCATCTTATGCGCCACAGCCACAGCCCATTTCGAGTGGTCGTTGTGTGAGGTGAACGACATCTTGGCTATCGGGAACTTAAGCCGGTCTATGTTTCGTACTCTGAAACAAGCGTGAGAATGACACTATGAGTGTAAGTGGAAACTAAAGGATTTCAAGGTCATGTAGCGACATCTATACCGCCATAGGAGCTACAAAAATAGATCCTACATCGACTTACGATTTGAACAGATACAAAAGCCTAACTTCAACCATCGGTAGGGTTGCCACTTTTTTTGGAAGAAATATTATATTTTTTGTAAATCATTGCAAAAATATAGTACTTTTGGAAATTACAAGAAAAAAAAAGTAATACACTGTTATAATTTTGTGTTATTGTCATTTACAAAAAAATATTGTTAGTGCCTGTACCCTTTTCTTTGTTATTTTTTTGGGAGGCATGCAAGAACCATAGTCTCAGCATCACGTTCCATGTTTTTATTTTATAGCACAAAACTAACAAGCACGTTGAAGTTTAACAAAAGGCGTATTGAACTTGTCAGGTGCATTTGATTTTGCAGCCTAGCTCAGCAATTCAGATAAGTTTAAGGAAAAGATAAATGCTAGAGCGAGCTAAGCGAGTTCAAATATTCTAGCTATGTCATCGGAAAATTGTAAACTACGTAAGATTACAAAATATTAATAGTTATTAACAATGGAACTACGAGTAGCCAGGTATATACACACAGATAACGGAGCCATATGTCAAAGCAGTAAATACTGAATTTTGNAATATTGTTAGTGCCTGTACCCTTTTCTTTGTTATTTTTTTGGGAGGCATGCAAGAACCATAGTCAGCATCACGTTCCATGTTTTTATTTTATAGCACAAAACTAACAAGCACGTTGAAGTTTAACAAAAGGCGTATTGAACTTGCCAGGTGCATTTGATTTTGCAGCCTAGCTCAGCTATTCAGATAAGTTTAAGGAAAAGATAAATGCTAGAGCGAGCTAAGCGAGTTCAAATATTCTAGCTATGTCATCGGAAAATTGTAAACTAAGTAAGATTACAAAATATTTGGAGAGATTTTAAACTCTCGATGCATTGTTACAAATGAACGTTTGTTCTGCAATTATACGAATCAAAATCTTCTATTCTATAGTTTCTATAACCTCTGTGCGTTTCGAGCAATTGTGGACTGACATAAGCTGCCTAAGCTGGCGACCAATCGGCTCTCTGGTCTACAATTTATCTTTTTTGGTGTGATAGTTAAATTGTAAACTTGGCCACTCATTGGTCTTTGGTCATTGGTTCCAGGTTTACTATCACACGAAAACGGATAAATTGTAGACTTGTGCTCTGATTGGTCGTCATTTTATTTCAGTCTACAATTTCTCGGAATGACTTCGAGGGATTATAGACTATAAAATTTAGATGCGTAAAAAAATAATCCAAATGTTCAGTTGACAATTTATCAGTTGAGAGTTTACAATCTCTCAAGATATTTTAAATTCTTACGGAGTTTGCCATTTTGTGACATATTTTAATAGTTATTAGCAATGGAACTACGAGTAGCCAGGTATATACACATAGATAATGGAGCCATATGTCAAAGCAGTAAATACTGAATTTTCTTCTCCTTTTCAAAACTGCACCGTACTTATTTTTCCAATTACAATCGAGCATTCCAATTTACAGCTTATTTTGTTAAGTTCTGCCGGGTATTTTGTATGGGTTTCGCGGCTATAGCGACCGGGCAGGACGAGGGAAACCAGTATCGAAACAGGTTCGGCCATGGCGGGGGCGCTGGGGAAATGGCAAAAACATCCCTCAAAAAACCCAGGTGTTCAATGCGAATACGTAGAACATAGTTTTACAAGTAAGTAGCGACAAGGAAGTAGCGACCCATAGCGACAGCGAATCTGCTTAGGTTTAGATACTGCATCCCCACTTGGCTTTCGCAATCGCTCTAGGTACTGAATACAGCATAAACAGGTCTTTAAACTCCTGAAGTAGGTACTTACTGGAAGTTTCGAGTACACTCCGAGTCCAGCGTTCCAGGTCCATTGGTCCAGGACTCGACCAGAAGATCTGACTGCAGTACTTCAGCCACTAAACCGCTGTACAGGTCATCATTGAACATCGCACTCTTCGCAAACGACAGGAATTTGCGTCCTACCAGCGTCTCGAAGCTCTCTATGTGGTACCTGAAATCATGAACGATAAAATTATGTAAATAATGGTTTTGTAATTAAGCTTTTTTATAACGTAAGTATGTGTATGTGTATTTTCTTCATGAAATTTTGCTATTTTCCCCACGCCTAACATCTATTAAGCGTGGAAACAGCCAACACGGCTGGTTTTAGCTAGAACCAAGAATTCGACGCAATTTGACTTCCACTAACCGCCACACTAGGCCAGCTTGATGGATGCGACCTCTTTTAACTTCTATAAGAACTCGGACACAAGCCCTTTGTCTAGAAGGCGGCTTCTTTTCCAGTCAAAGCCGACTAGCAGACTTCATGATCACATTATTAAATTATTAGTCAGGATTCCTATTTCTTGTCAGAACAAAAAAGTGTTAGTGGTTCATGTTTATATGTCCTCATTACTCAAGCCTTTTTCGATTATGTTTGGATCGAGTTACAGACTTAAACATCGTGCTCACTTATACCTCAGTATGCCCTAGGTACTCCTAATTCATTAAAGCGTATTCTATCTATTGTCATATGTTTATACGTCCTCATTAGTCAAGCCTCTATATTCCTGTTCGAGTCAGTTTACAGTCTTATCCATCCTAGCCAATTACGGCTAGTATCTGACTACAACCCATATCCCAAATGTGGCTAAGAACAGTAGCGGTTGTCAAATGTTTTCCACCTTGCTGACTGCACGTGATTACTACCTAATATTCTCCATGTTTAGAAAACGTGTTTTAAACAGCACATAGAACGGCGATAAAATAGGTTTGCGTAAAGATTGGCCTGAACTAGACAAGGACAGAGTTGAGTGGAAAAAGGAGAGGGAGCCTTTGCCCAGTATTGGGACAAAGTAGACTAGATAGATAGAAACAAAGAGAGAATATGCCAAAAGCTACGTCAGTCAGTGCCACAGAACATACATTTAAAAAATATATATTTTGCTGTAAGTGTGAAAGCCAATTGGAAAACATCCTGGTTACTATAGCTACTTCCCATTTTTTTTCAATTTCTGACGGTTTAGTATTGATAAAATCCTTACAATTGCTTTGTTAAAAAACCGACGAATTCGGTTGAAAACAGCAAAATACAGCGCAATATTATTCATAATACGACTGTGATATCATTTTGCGGTTTACGGTTGTACCTTTGTTGTGATAAGTTCTTGTACTGACTCATTGATGATCCTTTTGTATAAACGTGATCGCATTAAATTCACGCCGTAATTTATTTATTGCGATCAATTTAATAATGTATGGGTAGAACAAATTAATGTGTTTAGTAAAATTTGGACACAGTTATATTACAATAATAAGTATCATAAATATTTTCAGATTTCCTTCTGTGGTTTTGCAAAACAGCGCAGTTATAGCCGTTTGTTTCAATAATAATTTAATCAAACATAAGAACACGTGTTCTCCGAAGGGTTAGGCAGAGGTGTAACTAGTACCTAGGTACATATAAATTTTGCCAGATATTATTTTATGCTTAAGCACCATGTAATAGAGGGCGAGTTTTTTACGTGTGCTGCGTTCTTTTGTTCTTGCCTATAATAAGACCAAGGTCAAGTTTATATTTATTTTTCCTTAACCCAAGTAATATCGTAGTAGAATCCATACCATAAAGTTTTACAGCTATATTCAGAGCGAGAGAGAGAAGGAACTATAAAAATAATCTGCGTAGCCTTTTCCTATGTTAGAGTCGACTTCCAATCTGAGTAGGTACCTACTAGTATTTTACATCGAGGAACGGGATATCAGAAATCCATAACCCAGCAACTAGGTAACACGATATCCCTTGGCAAGACTGATGTCGGATTTCTTGGCTTGACTAGCCTTAAAAACGATATGATTAGATGGGCGCCAATCTACGAACCAACATCGGCAAGCATTGCTTAGACTTGTAGATCGAGCCATGCTGCTGGTATTATGATTATTTAGCCGCGAGACGGATACAGAACATAAATAAAGCACAATGATGGCTTTACAGAAACAAAATATAGAATGCACCCAGGAAGTATCATTGTTGCACAGGCAACCAATTAACTCCTGGGAACGGAACAGCCAAATCGATTGAATGAAACTACTAACTTTAAACATAAACATCCGAAACTAAACGAAAGTAACCATGATTTTGTAAACACTGATTTAAAAAAGTGTCCTTTGAGTTTCTTGCACGTTCTCCACCATAGGATCTACTCTTTGGAACGGCAACCGCCGCGCTGGAGATAAGGTCGGTGAGTGTGTTTTGATGCAGAACAACTTGCTGCTCTTGTCGATAGCGCGGCTGAACTAGCTTCACCCATTTGACTGACAGACCTTTAAAATTCCAAAGTGCCTCTAAATGGTCGAATAGAATAAAGGATTTTGATTTTGATATTTTTATTCAAAACTTACCACGGCGACGCGTCGATCGTCTTGTTTCGGACAACATCGACTAAGTTCGGCAACTCGTTTTCAAACTCTTGCGGGATATGTGACCAGACCAGGAGTGGTTCGTTGTACTTCAGTTGGGTCGCGATCTGGTTTAGGGTGGACGTTTGAACGGAGACGCAGAGGAAAGTCTGGCCGTATTTCATGCCGCTGGATGGATAGTCGTATGAGCTGACGTTGAGGCCATTTACCACTAAAAAGGAGAAAGCAAATTATAATTCTACTACAGTAAATTCTAAACCCCAAACATGGCCTGAGTGGTTTTGAGAAATCAGACTAATATACCATATCATAGGCAGTATAGATAAGTTTATTTTCTGCATCTAGCCTTTCCCAACCATAGGATCGGTATCCAGCTTAATCGGATGCAGCTGAATACCAGTATTTTCGGTGGAAAGACCGCCAATCTGGCCTCCACAATCCAAAGTTCTTCAAATTTCAGCTGAGACTCACAGCTTAACATGCTATTAGAGAACTGGGGGTGCTCGGTATGTTATGGACGACTTGGACGAGCCCCCTCTACGCATGTCATTATGATGTAGAAACGAGGGATGGAAAGTAAGTTTATTGCACAAGAACAGCGAACAACGAACTAAAACTTAGAGTTACGAGAAAATTCTACAACCAATAAAAAATACTTACAGTCAGGAAGGGGCGGGAACCTTGGAACAGAATGCACCAACCACAGCGAGGTGAACTTGTCCCCTAGTATAACTCCCTTGGTGTGTCCGCTCTCAACCCTGGTCTTCATGAACTTGGAGTGCATCTTGCACATCTCAGCTAGATCGTAGTCATCATAGTACTTGTCCCCCAGTTTGAATTTCTTGTATTTCTTCACTCCTTGTTGCTTCATTTGACCTGAAAGAAATAACAAAGGTTTTTAACCTTTTGAGCCGATAAACGTATCGGCGTGCCCCCAACGCCAAGCCACAAATTCGCCGTATTTTTGTCACATATTTGTGACTTTTGGCGTACAGGGTAAGCTTTCGTTTGTCACAAATATGTGACAACGGCGTTCAAAAGGTTAAACTGTTTTTTTCGAGAAGTGAGAGCTTGTTTGGTCGGATTTTATCAACGACTAGCGATCCTCCCCGGATTCGCAAGGTTGCATAATTTTTAATAGCTTTCATAAAACAATCCCTCTGGTCGAGCTGTTCTCAAGTGATGCTCCATCACGACCATCACACATGTCACAATATTTTTTTTATTTAAAATAAAGAAAATCCCCAAGGATTTTACAACCAACCAACCTTTCAGCTCAGGACAGGCGCCAATTCTTGCTACCTTAATAAAAATTATGTGTGCGTTTAGATGTTTGAATGGTGGAATAAATACCTCTTTTGCTTTTGGAATACATATCAGCAACCGATTGTAGGATGTCAGGTTGATTTTCAGAAGACGGGGGTTGATCGTTGTAGATCAGAGAGATAATGTTTCTATCCTGTAAGGAAAAAATGCACCATGTTAACAATAAGTCATTTGGATTTTAATATTATCAAAGTTATCCACAGGTCAGATTAACTTCAACTTTGTTGACAAACTTTTTAATAGGATGAATATAAGTTGATATTTGCATTTTTAATCAGCACATATCCTTGTCGGTAATTCAGACATTAATTGTTGGTAGTTATGTTACCTGATAAAGCGGTGATAACGTCTTCCCCACCATGGACCGTGGGTCGCTTATTGACAGATCCGACATGATCCATCCTCCCCTCAATTTTGATGGTGTCAAATGCATATACGCAACTCCTCGACGAACCAGAGGATTCAAATGATTCTTCTCTCTGGGCAACTTGTAGACGTAGAACCTGCAATAACATTTTGGATAACAATATTGTGTAACCAATAATACCACTAGGCATATTAGAGGTCTTTCCTCAGATCGCCTAGTTAATAACGGGAAAAAGATCGCTTGCATTCCCTCCCTCCCCCTCCTGCCGTATCAGCAAGAGCTGATTGGTAAAAGCTCAGGAGATCTACTATCACGTTTTTCGCAAAGGAATCATGATAACATCGGCACGTCACAGCAGGGCTCCTTGAACTCTAGTAGTACTAACACGGTTTTAAAAAGAAGACGTTTTCATCAGATCTGTCAAGCTAAACCAGCTAGGACACGTTTCATTCGTTGCTTTTTTCTTTTTCCAAGGGCCACGTCTGTATAATACTGTAAATAAGTTGCTTACAATTTATCTATCAACAAAACTTGAATGCAGGCATAAGGTCTCAAAATGGCTCCTAACGCCTACTTATGATGACACGGAGAAACTTACAGCTACAGAGAAATATAACAATACCCAATGTCTCACAAGCACTACTCATCACAGCCCTAAAACCACGACTCATAAAACACACAACCACCAACAAGTTCATAAGCTGAACAAAACATTATTATTTATTCTACATACATATATTTTTTTAGCTATAGCGTTC
Source organism: Mamestra configurata (assembly GCA_002192655.3). NCBI lineage: Eukaryota > Metazoa > Arthropoda > Insecta > Lepidoptera > Noctuidae > Mamestra > Mamestra configurata. The sequence continues at coordinate 5,736 of NDFZ01001258.1, read as the reverse complement.
CCTGCTACTGCTTCTCCTGTCTTTACCTGAGGTCTTAAAACGTTGTCCGAGATTAGAAGATCAGGAGTCCCACAGTATGGGCTCCTGTCTCCCTTCCTCATTGCTTGAACTACTCTGTTTTTTGCGTAATTGTATTTGTGGGAGAAAATAAATATTATTATTGTAATTCCATTTATTTATTTAATTTACTAAACTTATTAATTATATTTTTAAATAGTTCTATATAAAAAAAACATTTAAATTATTAAAATAGTAGCCCACCGGTATCGGGAACAAGACCCTGGTCCAAGCTACCAGTGGCCAGGGCTCCTGAGAGAGGAACTTCCTAACAATACGCGCCGTGTCTAGGAGTACTGCTTTCTGGATCAAGCCCTTGATCCAGCTGCCCACCGAGAGCCTCTTTAGATGTTGGTCAAGCCTCTTGATAATTACGCCATTGACCGTCACGACTATCGACACAATGACTGCTGTGTTCACATCCTACATGTTGATATTATTATTATCATTAGCTGGGCTGACTACCCAGAATGCGTTGGACTTACTTAACCGTATAGTTCGGTAAGATGTTTCAGTACAGCAGACCTCGTACTGAAACATCGTAACTCTTGGGGGCTGTTTTAATGCACCCCATTATTTGTCATTCATTTTGTATGAATTTATTGTAATTTTCGGGGCCCTCAGTGTTTCGTAGCATGCTCTGACGTACACCAACACTTTGCCCGGATAGCCCGCCCGGTGTCTGTAAAGCCCTAACCAGGAACTATGTGCATAAGCCTTTACATGTAATCATCGTTTGTGTCAGGGAGATGTGCCGTCATCTTGTTGCAATAGTATAGTCCTCCTGACCGATTTCGGTCATGGCGGCCACTCTCAACCGAGACTAGCTATCGGCGTGGGACATATTATAGTGCATAAGTGTGTGCGCAAACACAGGTGCACTCTTCCATCATTCTCATATTCCGATGGGACGGCAGCCCGACACGACCGGAGAGATATGGTGCAGGACCAACGACTTAACGTGCTTTCCGAGGCACAAGGATGTCACACCATCAACTTCCAAACTCCGGGCTGTCACTGAGAAATTCCTATTGGAAAAGCACAATGCCACTTTTTGCCCGACCTGGGAAACACTATCTTTTCCATCTTCGTTCGAAACAAATGTATACATAGAGGTGTTTACGTTTTGTTAGAAAAATGTTTACCTACATACTCTACTGTGGTGGTAAGAATAAGACCAAGTATTTGTACCATTACTGTGCATCTGTGCAATGAAACAGTCATCCTTGGAAATATTCTAATGGTTATTCACACTTGTATACCTACTACACCGGTATTGAGTCTAGTACAATCACGAACAAAAGTCAATACTTTGTAAACTTCAGAAGTGATATTTGAAAATCAAATAAATGTGGTTGAAGATTCTGTATGTGCCGCATCACATAATTAACACAAATATAACATTTTTTTCGGAAACATTTCAGCAGAGATTCAGATTGCAGTTGTGTTATGAACAACTGGGACATATTTTGCACGCAAATTTACTAACCCGTGACTTTTAGATTGCCTGATTTATTTAAATCTACTGTCATTTGATTAGCTTATAGTATTCTGGTAAACCAATCACATCTGACATGAAATTGTTAAGTTGATTTCAATTTATGGATCCATCAGAACCTTGATCTACATTCTACTTACACACATCAATTCGCCCTTTTGTTNAACCAATCACATCTGACATGAAATTGTTAAGTTGATTTCAATTTATGGATCCATCAGAACCTTGATCTACATTCTACTTACATCAATTCGCCCTTTTGTCCCTTTAGAGTAGACAGAAACTATAGAACGCCACCTGCATCGCCCCTCAACTCAACCCTCGTCTATTTCAATAATAATAAAGGTACTGTATAAAGTAGTAGCATTGTTTTGTAACTATAACTTTTAAAACAAATAGTTTTATTATGGAAACTACTTATCGATTCAATCAGGAAATACAAAACCGCAATGTTAATGTAAACAAAGAACCGCAATTGAATAGCAATTATTTATGTTGTATTACTATAAATATTNCGTCTATTTCAATAATAATAAAGGTACTGTATAAAGTAGTAGCATTGTTTTGTAACTATAACTTTAAAACAAATAGTTTTATTATGGAAACTACTTATCGATTCAAACAGGAAATACAAAACCGCAATGTTAATGTAAACAAAGAACCGCAATTGAATAGCAATTATTTATGTTGTATTACTATAAATATTGTACGTATCATTTAATATGAATAAAAAAATACTAACCAATCAACTGGCTCTCCCCTTTCATTCCTACATTGCGGAGTCAAGCCCGTACAGACACTCACAAAAATGGACAACACAAAAAATACAATATAATAACACATCGCGACGCGTGTTCGAACAACGACTAACGACATCGAAGTAACAAGAGACGCAGGAAGTCCCCGATACTCGTTTGTTTATGATCTCACCCAACACACTCGCATCACTACCGGTAATGTATTAAACAATCGATTTGTTTACACAACATTCATAATTATTTCCCTTCGATTATTACGCACGGCCGTCTAAAACCGAATGATTTCATAGTGTTACATTTTAACGTCAAACCTTTGCATTGACAAAGGAATGCTGGTGCAAAACTTAATACTGGTAATAAGATGTACTACAGTCCTTATTTGTAAACACTTAAGAACTATTATTGAGATTATAAGCAGCAAATTGTAACTGCCAATGAGAGATGATCTCACAGACGATTGGTCCATATTACATCAGATGCGTACGCTCATTTAAGCGTTACGCGGTTTATTTGAAGTTTTGTACACAAAAGAATACAAATAAATATTAGACACTCGAAGATAGCAGGAAGAGAACTCTGTAGAAATAATCATTAATTACTTTTTGTTTCTTACTTAGCGTCATATTAGTTTTTTGCGTACATAAATGGTTAAATAAATAATAACAAAGTTTATAACAAGTAATATTTAATATGATCTTTATAAAAATATAAAATGAACAATTATCCTTAAGTTTAACATGGAAGACTTAATTTACATGGCATGATGTAAAAGTATTTAGGTATTACAAAAATAAATGCTTAAAAAATTCTTGAACATATATTAAAATAAATATATTTTTATATTTATTGTTGGGTAGGCATGGATACAGCAGCCTTAGCGTGTGATACATCACTCTGTCTCCAGAAAGACACAACAGTTTTCAGTTCAGTGAAGAAGTCAATTCCTTGTTTGCCGCAGAAGTGGTTGGTACCAAGGAAACTGCCTCGGGAACCGGTGAAAGAGAACATGGAGAGAGGGACAGGGATAGGAACATTCACTCCAACTTGTCCAACATCGATTTCGTTGGCGAACTTTCTTGCTGTCGCTCCGTTGGTTGTGAAGATAGCGGTTCCGTTTCCATAGGGGTTTGAGTTCACCATTTGGATGGCCTCGTCCAAAGTATCGACGAAGAGGCATACTAGTACGGGTCCGAAGATTTCTTCTTTGTAGCATTCCATGTTGGTCTTAACGTCGGTAAGGATGGTGGGGCCGACGAAGTTACCCTTCTCAAAGCCTGGGACTTTGACGCCACGGCCGTCGAGAACTAGTTTAGCTCCCTCCTTTACGCCTGTTGGAAGTATGATGTGATTAGTTTCAGTTGAAATGGTGGCAACAAATGAAAGGTATGTATGTCTATTACGATTTTCTACTTGCGATCTACATTCAACTCTAAAGCTATCCCAACGTAGGTCTATTATCTACAAGACTATTTGTAAAAGCTTGTTCTAAATAGAGGTTTTAGTAAAGTGCATATGAATGTGCATAGTTCGAATACTAACGTTAAACCAATTAGTAGGCAAGAATACGGGAATTCATTATTTTGACAATTCTTCTTTAGTAGTAGTAATTGAATATCTGGTGTATTAAATATTTAGTAAGCATTGTCAGTATATGTCAGCCCAATGTGCGAAGGGCGTATTCAAGTAGGTATCGTCAATTGTGGTGTGTTTAAGTGGCTTGGTTTTTTGGTTGGTGCAAAAATATCAGTGTTTTCAGGGTCACAATACTGTTTTTTTTACATTTTTGTTTTGTTGTTATACTGAGTTCCTTCGTCTAGTTTGCATGCACTTGTTTTCTTTCTTTTAATAATACTTTACCTGATTCCACAAGACGTTCGACCCTCTCCTTGGCCTTGACGGAGATGACAGGTCCCACGTCGGTGGCGGGCACGTGGCCCGCGTTCACCTTCAGCGCCCGCGCGCGAGCTACGAGCTCGGGGATCCACTCCTTGGCTTCACCTGTTTTAAAAAATACATTACTTAGTACGATGCTATAAAATATACTTAAGCTATATTTTTTACATGATTTTCCTCATATCCTCTTTATAACAAAATGTCGACGCCATGTTATCGATTACCTCCGATTTTCAAAGCTTCTACAACAATAATAACATTGTAGAATAATCGTAGGCAGCTGCGAAGGTACTCCTAACACTTTCATAGCGACAACCTTCCTGCAAGCACTGCCAAAGATTGGCATTTGCTGAGCACTATACGTATTTAACCAGTAACTGGGTTCTGGAGGTTAGGTATTCGCTCTTATGTAAAATGCTGGTACTCAGCTGCATCCGTTTCGACTAGTAGCCGACTCCAGCATAAATGAGAAAAAGGCTAGCCATATAATGATTAGAATTTCCTTTTTACTGACTGACAAACATCGCAACATGCACCTCTGCGTCCCCAAAGGCGGCACCAGCTAATATGTTGAGTGTGTGTTCTGTGTCCCTGCTTCAGTTTGTCTGTGCCACTGCTGAGAATAGGCTTCTCTTTTCTTATGTCGATCTCCACATTCCTGTGCCATCCTCATTCAGGTTCAACCCACTATAGTAATAATGTCGTATGCCCATCTTGCCGTGCCAATGCCAGTCTTTGGACTGCCTTACTCCACTTATCACCACCTCGGCTTGCTAGGTCCTGGTGTCCTGCCCTACTCTAATTGAGTTCCGTAACTCGTTATCCGCTGTATGCCTTCGGATCTTAATCCTGAACTTTGGGTGGTTACAACGTATGCAAGTTAGGCTTGTTCAGTGACGTAGCTAGGCGTGGGCGAAGTGGGTCCTCGCCCACGGCCTCTCTCTTAAAGGGGCCACATGCGGCGCCCAGACTTTTTTATTATAATGGTTGACGTCGTAATACAAGACACAAGATTGAGTGACTGCACTCACTGAATATTACAACTATTTTGGATTCTTGAACGACATAATAATTTAAAATCTTTGCCAAATAACGCTTTTGAAGCACTGTAATTATTTAGTAGAGGATCCCAAGTAAAAATAATATTTGATAAAATAAAATATGTTTCTGAACATATACCAATAGGGTTGCCGTAAAAAATATGGTCCTACCCTACTCTAATTGAGTTCTGTAACTTGTAATCCGGTGTACGCCTCCGTATCCTGATCCCAAAGTTGAGTGGTTATAAAGTGTACAAGTTACCATACCATAGCATAATGCTGTACTGACCCACAAAGACCGCAGTGCTGAGCGCCATGCACCTCTGGCCGGCGGCCCCGAAGGCGGCGCCAGCTAACTGGTTGAGTGTGTGCTCCTTGTTAGCGTCCGGCATTATGATGCCGTGGTTCTTGGCGCCCATGTTGCTTTGGACGCGCTTGCCTGGAACAATGGAAGGAAATGTTACATGAAATATTAAGTAAATGAATAAAA
>NDFZ01001257.1:0-13281 GCA_002192655.3 Mamestra configurata | reverse complement strand
TCTCTTACGACACCCACGGTAAGTGATGGGATCCAGTCCCAGACGATATTACCTAACTTTTTCAGTATTGACTTCACCTTGAACTTTAATGAAAATGTATCAAATCCAATTCTGAAACCAAGGCCAGTGTTTGAAAATTAATCAGTGTGAATTCAGGAAGACCCTTTTAGGTATCTCAGTTTCATATGTGACGCATGCTAAATAGTTTTTCAAGTACCTAAGTGTAGTTATAACGGCAACATTGTTTGTATTTTATTGTCTTTCATTTTGAAATCGTTTTCATTGTAAACATGTACTTAGTTTTACAATGTATCGCTGCAACATGACCTGCCGCCTTGACCCTTTCTGTGGCTAACGATTTGAACTAATTACTAGATACCGACGTAGGTACAGACAGCGTTTTTTTATTATATTAAATCATAACCGTATTCTTTAAGCTAATATTATAAAGGGGGTTTTTTTTTGGATGGCTTCTCGCTGTTCAACCAGGTTGTCGACTGCTTAACCGGGCTTGCCTGTGGTGGGACGGGCTTTTATTTTTTTATTAAACTAGGATTATTGTTTGGGGACAAATTTAAAACTACAGGCCAGCAGCGCGAGCTGGCTCGAGCAAGGGTCGGGGCCGAAGGGGGCAAATTGTTTGTTGAAAATTTTATGAGACTAGCGGATGTCACGCGGTTTCAACCGCGTAGTTCCCGTTCCCGTGGGAGTACGGAGATAAAATATAGCCTTTGTTACTTGCTGATAATATAGCTATCCATTGCTGAAAGAATTTTTCAAATAAAAAAAATACAAATCTTTCCTCTTTATAATATTAGTATAGATTGATTAGTAAGACTAGCTTTTGCCCGCGACTTCGTACGCGTATATCCCGTTTTTTCCCGTTCCCGTAGGAATTTCGGGAAATCCTCTTAGTGCTATCAGTAAGTTAAGAATTTTATATATATTGATTGAAGATAGAGAGAGGTCTCGCTGGTAGACAGGCCACCTCCCCTATATCTTTCTAGACCGTCTTCGCTTCCGCCACCTCGAATTAAAATTCGCAAAATACTGTGCGTCACCTCGTCCCCACATTCTGGGCCGGCCTCAGCGAGTTACTATGATGTACTTACCTATGTTAGGTCATGTTTAAAAAACNCCTCAGCGAGTTACTATGATGTACTTACCTATGTTAGGTCATGTTTAAAAAACCTGGCCAAGTGCGGGTCGGACTCGCGTTCAAAGGGTTCCGAACGAATTTAATTTTTGTAACATGTTATTTTAACACTAACTATTGAACCATAAGACTTCTTATAGGTCTTATAGGTTCTAATTTATTTAATAACTTCAAAATTATTTATTTGAAAATGATGAAGAAATGTAATTATAATCCTCACAATAAGCCCTTTAATTAGATATATCACGCGGTACAGTTTGAAAAACTTTTTGAAATTTCATATGAAATTTCCACAGAATCGGTCCAGTAGATTCGGAGAAAATTGGCTGTGACAAACCGACAGACAGACAGAAAGATCGACAGACAGACACCCGAGTGATCCTATAAGGGTTCCGTTTCTTATGGATGTTCGGAACCCTAAAAACCTCTTATTTTGATTCTCTAGCAGGTGTAGCTTTGTAATTTTTGGTAATACTACTGTTTACCATTCATACTAATTAGCAGACAACAATGGGAGCTAGTATACTTTTCTGTTTTTAATTAGGGCATTGCCTGGTATCACGATTCAATACACGACTCACGAATATCAAACAGTTTATAGATATTACCAAAGCTGTTAGTAGGTATTAATTTTCGAGGGACAGACAAGGCATTTGCTCCAAGTTGGGTGGCTCGCTGTCAGATCACCACCAGGCCCGAGTCGATGGCGCTTTCTGTTCCACGCACTCCTCAAAGAGATGTCAGCATAGGAGGCGGGGCCCGCTAGGGCCAGAGCCTGCCAGGGTTGCGGAATTTGTTCGAAAGAGTCACCGCGGACCTGGAACGCAAAGGGCTTTAGAAGGAACACGGATGGGTTTTAGTCAGTAAGAGTCTGACACCCCCTTCCGCTCCACCCAGAGCGGAAGAAGTCATTTGATTATTTCCCATCAATAAAAAAAAGAAAACAAGGGGCATCAATGAGACCATGTCAAAGAATCACCTGGCACATGAATCATTTTTCAATTATTATTTTTTTCCTATTTTACAAAATAATTCTACAAAGTCATTTGATGATTTCCCATCTTTAAATAAAAAGATATTATTTTTCAAATAATAATATAGTTAAGAAAATAAGAGGTCGAATCTCAAATTGGAAAAAAATCAGAGTCTGACTAGAAGAAACGTAAATTAAAACAATAAAATATAAACAAATTTAAAACATCTAAAACAAAAGAAAAAATTTCTGCGTTGTATATTTCCTGAAAAATTACTCAGCATGCAAAACATGAATATACCTAATAAAAGGTTCACACCAACTTCTGAAAGATACCATGACAGTCGGCAGGGGAGAACGGAAGAAGAAAGCGTATTACTCCGATTCCAAGTAATACTAGAAAAGGGCTGGAAAACGATGCTTTTTTCTTAATAATATTTTCATTAGTTGACTTAGGTTACACACCTACAAGAAAAGCAAATTCCCAAACAAGAAAAGCAAATTCCCAAAACGTGAAAGAAGTCCTCTGAATTCTCCTCTACAGCACTTCCTCTAATAAAAACCACGCGGTTTTTACATACATACTAATAGGTACTTATTTTATTTTGTGAAATGCATTGGTCATTGGCCTAGCTGTGGCAACGACCTGTAGGGATCATGAGCGATGGTTGACCGCGGTGACGTCGAATTGTGATGACGAAATTAAACTATTGCGTTGTCGGAGTCACACCTTCATATAGGCTTTTTCATCCATTCTTTTTGTGTGTTAAGTGAATCTTGACCCTTTGATTCGGTCAGTTACTTCTTGAGGTATGAGTCAGAGTTTTCGCCTGAAATGAGCGTCATTTTCATCCAGCACGTTCACCGTACTTTAAGAATTTATATAGAATTTTGTGACGAGAACATAAGACACAGTCATGTTATACTCGACTCGATTATCTTATGATCTACCTTCTCACGGGTGCTGTGAAAAGACGCTTGTATTTATATCAAGATGTGACAGCAGTTTCCTTCAACCTGAAATGTAAAACTTACCTACCTTTTTTTGTAATCGTATGTTTCGACAATTTCCCACGTGACTCGTCGTACGAGGGGTCTACAAGAAAATCGATGTAGCTCACTTTAGGTTCCTTAACTGGCTGCTCTGCTAATAAGTTTGTCCTCTAAGGTACGTAATTTAATAAATTAATACTTATGAAGGTTGTAAGACAACGGTTTAAATAAATAACTCAAGCTTTGCAATAATAATGTCGAGAGCAATAACCGTAACAAAATCTTAAGAATTTTTATTGCGTGCAGCGTAGCAAATACTTAAAACTTTAATACATTATTGTACTGCAAATAAGTTGCCGTTTTGAACTGTAGTATTTGTTATAGTAACGCTTACTTTGTAAATAGGACATGTAAATGAGGTATGCGATAAGTTATGTCACTCCTTGGGTGAAATAGAGCGAGAAGATAGGACAACTTGTTTTTCAGCATTAAATGAAAACGTTTAAATAATCCTGTTTATGACTCAGGGTTGTAAATCCTACGTCTAGCTGACTATGGTGGTTATGCTTAGTATTTATTAGTTTTTGACGAAGTCATTATTCACAGATAGACCCTCTATATTTTGACAGGGAACGGAACGAGCTTTGATGAAAATTCTTTGACTCTTAAACCTCGTGTCTGGTTTATAATCAGATCTCAAATATTNCGAGCTTTGATGAAAATTCTTTGACTCTTAAACCTCGTGTCTGGTTTATAATCAGATCTCAAATAGGGGGATTGATTCGCTATTTTCGTTAAAACAATAAATAAGATACCGAGACAACACTTTTTAACATTCTACACAGAACTGGCGTCGAATCTGAACATCGCGCGTCGTTCAGCGGAAATATTGAAATACGGCGGATTCTCCTAACAGAATGAGCAACTGATTTTTATATGAAGTTGTTATCATATTGTTATTAACCGAATTCAGTAAATCAACTCAATCACGTGCCGTCATTTATATTAAATTTACAAATATACAAAACACGTGAACGAGGATAAATATATTAGGTGGCAGTCACCGTTTCATGCAAAAAATTAGACACTCGATAATTGATGATGTAAAACTTCGATCACACCCATGTTTCGGCCACATAACAAGAGCAACCAATATAAAATACATCTTAGACACAGAAAATTATGCAAAATAGTAAAAGATACATTAAAAAAAAACATTTAACAAGTAAATTACAAACGTTTGACAAAATTAATATTGTGACAACTTTAATTTTTTACTTGTATTTGCAAATCTATTAACATTTTTTAAATTTTTCTACCAATCTTGAAACCAATCAAATCATTAACTACTTAGTCGGTGAATCGATAAACACGATTAATTCAGTACACAAACATTTGGCACGAATTTTAAGCTTAATTATGTAAATGTTTGCGTTTTACGGAAACTTATATATTAGTTTCAGCTGTGTATTTGAGTGGATTATTGACTTTTTCCAAAGAATTAAAATGTATTGAGCACAAATTTAAATAGGTTAGCTTGGCGAATATTGTACGAAAATAATATTCATCGCAGCCAAAATTCTAGCGTGATAAAAAACTGAAATAGCAATGCAGTGGTGCTAATGTTACATCATGTCAATTAAGTTTTTGCAACAAAATAAATTTGGAACCGATAGGCCATTGTCAGCTTTGTAAAGAGTGAGTTACAATCTAACTGGCCACGTCGATGATAAAAAACAGTAATGGATGCAGGCATTGCACGTTCGCGCGACAATGACCGACGGAAGCCGAGCGTCCGGTGGCACCCGCGCCAGAGCACTTCCCTACGCAACCTGAATTATTTCTAATTAATTGTTTGTCTGTCTCTGTAGAATATATTATACCCTCTTGGCGTAAATGGAACGACGATCAGAATCTGATAAATGTGTGTTAGGACAAGACATGAGCTGCTTTCATTTTTTCTTGATTCGTTTGCAGAAAATATTAGCATGCAGTGTCAGTCGTGTCAGCCTAGAGATGTAAAATAGGATACGTTTTGAGCTAGGTTTTAGTTTTCTTATCATATTAAATCTATTTCTATAAATTCTTTTAAAATAACGGGATGAAAATAATGTAAATCTGTGATGTTTTTTAATTTTTACATTAGCATTTATTTTTATGTTGACGTAAACTGAACTGTGATTTTCATAAAAAAGAAAGCGGTCATCCCAATTTTCCTCTTGGCGACACATATATTAATATTTAGAGAATCCGAATTGAATATTTTACTCTCATTGCCATTTTCATAAAATTCATGAACACTGTCAATTTTTTATATCATCGGATATTATACTGCGACATTCTGACTTGTATTATTTAGAGTATTACAGATTTTGCAGAAAATATTATGATAATCTTCTTATCATCCTACGCATAACATGTTGTTCACCGTGTGCCCCCAATAATATTCAATGTCTTTCTTGTTTCAATTTATTTTCATAAATGGGATTGGCATCATATTGAGTTAAATTGTTTGTAACATTGAATTAAAATACATTTACTAGCATTGCTAAGAGGCAACAAAAGATTACGGCAGTTGAGTTAAAATCTGTATTCGTTTTACATGGAAAATAAGAAAATTCTCTGGAACCACAACGTCTGGTACGTATCAGTATCTACCAGAAGAAGTACTATACAATTTACATTTGAGAAAAATAGGCCAGTTAATGCTTAATGAAACAAAATAATGGCCTTTTCTTCTCAGTCTCACGATTCTTGTTATGACTCACATTCTCAAGTCCGTGTGATGACCAGCAGCAATTAAGTCCAAGGTTTCCCATGAAATCTTATCGTTTAAAAGCTCGCTAAGATTTTAATCATACGAATTATAACGAGTTCGTAATACTTGTGTGAACAATAAACTTTTAGAACCAGGAAATTAATTTGTTAGTTTAAAGGCTTTACTGGACAACGTTAGGAGTTTAATGAACACAAATGAAACATGAAACAAATATTTAATTAACAAAGAAATTTCGCTTTTCATGATTCTGTAAAATGACTGCATAGTCTTCTTTAGCAGCAAGGTTTATTGAAAGAGCAGATGTTATGCATAATTTTAAAGCTATCTGGTTGTTACCCCATCGTCAAAGATTAGACATTGAGTTGCATGAGATACACCCAAATCAGTACATACTAGGTAATCAATCAATCAAGATCAATCAATAAAGCCTTTCTAAGCCCATTGGTGGACATGTGGACATGTGTGTTACCTAAGTGGCATTAGATACTGATCTCCTGCTTATTATGTTTGAGTTCAAGAAGTAATAGGTTTCTTGTTCAAAAAAAAAATTCAGTCATGGCAAAAAATAATAGGCGACTAAGGACTCGGAGTCTGCAGTATTATCATAATGTGCGCTAGTATCAAGAGGGGTATTGATACTGGTGTAAGACTTGAAGCATCACACTACTTAGGTACCTAGTTAAAATCCAAGATAACATTTTTAACTGACTTCAAAAGAGTAGTAGGTAGATACTCGTCTGTATGTATGTTTTTATGTATGTACAGCCATCATTTCTTAATTTAGGAACCGATTTGAATTTTTTATTGTATAGGGAATGTCTTCAAGTTAGTCCCATTTTAATATGGTGAAGATCTGGAGATGAGTTTTGAAAACGAACAGTGAAACTCCTCAACGGATAGTTGTAAAAATTTAACCGTGTGTTAAGATATTTGGTGTTGGTAACATAAACAAAACCAAGTCTCTTCATCTCTAACCATCTGAAAATGTGTCTGGGAGACAAAAAAGCAACTCATCAACGGATGACTATTATTGTACCGTATTTTCTGGTATTTGCAATTGACGTGGAATAAGGTTATTATGTATTTTTGAACTTTTTTTATTATTGATAGGCACGCGTTTGACCACTATCTCACCTGATGGTGAGCGAATATGTGGTCGAAGAAGAAGCACGCTTGCCTAGAAGTAACTTATTCACTCTTGACTTAATGACTTCAAGCTTTAATTTGTTATTGATAGGCGCGCCTTTGACCTTCTTCTCTTGAATTAAATACCCCCTAGTTGTAGCTATCAGAAAACACAGACTCCGGCAGGGAATTTCACTCCTTAGCTGTATGCACAACGAACCTTTTTTCGTACCACAGCTAAAAAGTGAAGTGAGTGATTTTTTATTCCAAATTAAATGGCTTCATCGGTCAAACTATTCATATCTTTAAGGGAATACTTAAATCACGAGCCTCCATTTACTAACCAAAAGAATCCAATGCTAAAACTTTCCTGAAATACGTTTCGCGTGTTATCATTTAGTCGTAAAGCATATAAGGACATAAGCGAGCAGTCGTAAAAATAGTATCAAGAGTGAAAATGTTGGATGCGGGCACCCACACGACGCGACGGAAGTAATGTATATGCAGATATTAAACTACCTACATTGAACTAAATAAGTCCGTGCTATGCATTATAATTAGCCGCTTTGTCTTTGTAAGTGCTTTGTTTTGTTTCAACAATGTATTTTGAGAATTAGGTATCTTTAATGTTGAAGAAAATGTTGAGACAATTCTGTCGCATGTCGTGTTGTCATATCGTAACGAGTGGGTAGGATACAAATTTTCTCTGGATATTGAAAATTCGTAGTCTTCGTAGTGTAGCATACAAAACAGGCCCTTACATTTGTTTCCAGTTACTATTGAGCCAATAACCATTTGTTACCGACATAGCCCGAAGGATCGCCAAACTGAAGTGGCAGTGGGTAGGGCACAGGAAAAGTTCCGGACCGCGACCGCGTACCGAAAGACGTAGCGTTGGAAGGTCTCCCACAAGGTGGACTGGTGACATGGTGAGGGTCGCGGGTAGCCGATGGATGCGAGACGCACAGGCCCGGGTGTTTGTGGCGACACTTGGGGGATGCCTATGTCCAGCAGTGGTCGTCTTTCGTCTGAAATGATGATGATGATGCTATTGAGCTACGAGCTTGTGTAGTTAAAATGTTTGAACCTTTTAAAAGCCAGAGCATAAAGGCACCTGCATACCCCCAAGCCACAAATTTAGCGTATTTTTACAGGGTCAGGCTTCCGTTTGTCACTTATATGTGACAATGGCGTTCAAAAGGACTCCGCTACTGAATGTCGAAGTTTGAAATGTCGACGTATGTTAGTTCTAAAGTACAGGATCTCGATGTACGCCAGTTCGAAAGTTCACTGGAGCGAGGTATGCAAGGCCGACGTATCGTTAGTTAGAAAGCATACGAGTGCGATGTAGATACGCCAGTTCGAAATTACCCTGTTACGAAGTATGAAATGCCTCCGTACTGTTACTGGTACTCCTACAACATTATAATTAGCAAATTTGAGATTATCCTAATTAGATTCGTCAGGAGGTCAGAGTGTCGTCTTGGGGGCACTATGAAAAAAATACTTAGAAAAATTTCGCGACCAATTTCGAGGTGCTGCTTTATCCGCATCGACNAGAGTGTCGTCTTGGGGGCACTATGAAAAAAATACTTAGAAAAATTTCGCGACCAATTTCGTGGTGCTGCGTAATTGCTGTTTCGTAATTTGTTAGTATTTGGCATTCAATCGAATCAAAAGTGATTCCAAATTCAATTAAAATATTTTGTACTCTTTAATTATTAACGAAATCACATTCAACGTAAATTACACAAAACAATACAAAGTGACTTGACGTAAGATTTAAAAATACCAAATCCCAATCTTTTCTTAAAGAAGATACAAATAAGTTGAAGATCCATGGATTTATTTATCTTAAACGTAAAATAATCTGATTATATTTAAGACACTCCAAATACAATCTTAAAGTTATTGGCAATAATTTAAGGGTTAAAGTTGAGGTCCCTTAACGGTACGTAGACTTACAATTATGAACATTCAGTCATGAACATTTTCTTTATTATGGATAATTAATCATATCAATTAATATAAAGCCAATCATTATAATTATTCCTCTTTGTATTTATTTGAATATGCAATAGTGTTTATTATCTGCCAGTTGTTAATTATAAGATCCTTGATTGTATCTCATTATCTGTAATACAATTCCGGACTTATAACTCACCATAAGTTGGCAACAGGCCGCGAAGTTAACTGTAAACTTGACTTAGCTCGAGGATTGTAAAAACTTAATCGGTAACAACTGGAGCGAATCAGGTGAGCGCACTAATTGTGGAACGCCAATTAAAAACAATATTGTGCAATATTCGATAGGCTATAGAGTCACGGAACACGATGAAGTCACTTACCCTACATCGTTCATGATCATGACAGATGTTATTCACCGGAACATTTATTGTTGTGAATAGAGATGTACCCACGCATGCCCCAAGAGTCTAATGACCACGAAATAACACGAACTGTATGAGCACATCGACGTACAAGTGAATATGTTTTTTTTATGAAATTGGGAGATTTGATAGGTACCCGATTTCAAGCTTGCTGTTTGCATAAAGACTCAATAGGTATGTTGGACTTCTGCCAGGGTTGCGGAATTTGTTCGAAAGAGTCACCGCGGCCCTGGAACGCAAAGGGCTTTAGAAGGAACACGGATAGGTTTTAGTCAGTAAGAGTCTGACACGCCCTTCCGCTCCACCCGGAGCGGAAGAAGTCATTTGGTGATTTCCCATCCTTAAAAAAGGGTATGTTGGACCTTTGAAAATACCACTTCTATCTTTTCTTAGATAGGTCTGTTTAATCACTACAAAATGTTAAAACCGTGGTGGAAACATGTTTGAGAATGAAATATCAGTGCACTTTTTCCGTAAATGTATACTGATCCGTCATGATTCAGAGACTTCATTAGGTGAATGAGCTGCGCCTTTCTCCGGGCATTGACGTACACTAAAACTTAATTTGTTTTCCCAAAATATTTCGGAGGTAAAAAGTAATCACCCAGGGAAAAACCAGAAATCGCATATCGTAAGCGTGCTCGTGTCCTAGTTAATGAATGGCAACCGGTTTCTTTTGAATAAGTGTGAGTCTGAAAATAATCTGCAAAATGGCTAAAATAATAGAGTAGAAACTGATTTTTGATTTAATTGAGAAAACAGTTAAATTACCCACAATGTTCCTTTTTCAATCGTTGTATCGTTTTGTCTGTCCTTCTTAAGGCTTGAAAATTACTGGTATAATAGGTATAACTGATATTAAATGAAAAATACGACCTCTGAGTCATTTGTGTATCAAAG
Source organism: Mamestra configurata (assembly GCA_002192655.3). Taxonomy (NCBI): domain Eukaryota; kingdom Metazoa; phylum Arthropoda; class Insecta; order Lepidoptera; family Noctuidae; genus Mamestra; species Mamestra configurata. Next base: position 2,965 of record NDFZ01001257.1, on the reverse strand, counting down.
TTTGCTTATCCTAATATAGGAAGACATCCTAAGTTACGACCATGATGAAGACATTTAACTTTGAACGAATTCCTCTTTTCAAGGAAAGGTGTTTACAGCAATTTTCGCGCACAAATTAATGGGTGGAATCTCAAAGTTTATGAAAAAGTTATGTGCTTAGATGCTATATAATTTAGTGGCCATTACATGCTTCGATTTGCTTCGCTCAACTAAATTTGGAATAGAGCGAACGCCACACATTCTCTCGCGCTCATGTTAGATAAAGCTGCCATTGTGGGATGGTAGTTTGGTAGTATGGTCATTGTTGGTGGCAGCGCGCGTTATAAAGTCGTTGGATTGTGGCGAAAAGAGGTCGCGGGGGCGCGGGGGGGGACGGCCGTTGACCGACGACAACCTTATTGCGCTGAGCCATGAGCCAATGTCTAGGGTAAGGTCCTCGGACTCGAAGTGGAGTGCTGTTTTCATTGGTACGTTTCCGTGGGCGGCTCGACACGGTTCGGTTTTTTCATCGTTTGCAAAAAGAGGTTGCATAATTTCAGACCATAAACGTTGCGAGCTCGTTTACTTCGTTTCATATTTGACACAAACATAACTTTTGCGTGTTAAGAATTGAGTTTGGTTTACTTTTTGCTAATGAGTTTTCAATGTTATTTTCTTTAATAGTTGCCGAATGTTTTGTAGGCAGGTAGTTTTTTAGGTGAGGTGGTAATGCTTTCCGAAATATAACCTAAATGTTTAAAATTTAAGAAATTGTCGTCACTTAAGACGTTTTTAATTTTATCAAAAATAATAATTCGGAAATATATAATTGTTAAAGTTAACAACGAATACNCCGAATGTTTTGTAGGCAGGTAGTTTTTTAGGTGAGGTGGTAATGCTTTCCGAAATATAACCTAATTGTTTAAAATTTAAGTAATTGTCGTCACTTAAGACGTTTTTAATTTTATCAAAAATAATAATTCGGAAATATATAATTGTTAAAGTTAACAACGAATACTAAAAAAAAAGATTTAAAATATTTTAACTACGCTTTGGCGTGCATGACGACATCGAATCGTTTTATTTCTATTAAGTAATTGCTTTTGCAACTTTTTTCATGAAATTACGAATCAAAGTATGAAAGCTCGTGAGCTTTTTATTTGACGGCGATAGTTTGGCCATTCGCCTCAAGGCTAGGTGTTTCCATTCGAGAGTGTAAGAGAGGGTAATGCCCTCCGAAGTTGTTTGTGGCAAAAAATGGGGACACTGAGAGACCGGCTCACTTATTTTGGTTAAGTTATGAATCAGCGTGAGAATAATACTAAATTAACAATTCGTTTTTGTTATTTCCATTGCCAACTCTTATGCAAGTGAAAGAAAGTTTTATCGAAAATGTTGGATCATAAGCGTTTTGAGCCCCTAATATAGGTATGTAACTATCTTAAGAAAGCTTTTTTAAACCTGTAAAACCTGAATCAAATGAATAATAAACTTGAGACGCTAAAAGCTCTTCTTCCGTATGACATCCATCAGGAGAAAAGGGTGTGAATTTATTCAATTAATTCAATATTTCCATTTAACTCCGCAGTAAGCCAACAAAGGACTTCAGGGACTTGGGCATGCAAACCAAAATCGAATTTCAAAATCATTTGGAATTTTAAAATTTGCCCCATTTTGAGCCGGGATTCAAATTCCTTAATATATTCGTATTTCTTTCTACACAGTGTTTACTCTGTTTCAGGGTACTGTAGGATTATAGAAAGATAGAATGGTCGTTATGAAACAAAATGAAATAACATATATATAATAATAAAATGAAAATATTTGCTATCAAGTTATTAAGGCAGGACAACATTTTTCGTCGAAAAAGAAACAATTGATTTTTCACACCAAAATTCGTTCAGGTGAAGTGATTGGCACCTTGCCTTGACCGCAAGTCCTTAGCAGTTCTACACGAGTATAAAGCCGTCTGAACATCCCATTAGAAATTCTTACTGCGACCTATTAATACGAGACTTCGTTGAAGAGTACGACAACGACCTTAAAATCGAATTCAACATGCAAACCGAACGTCCCGAGACTGTTGTAAACATGAACGTGCCAAAAACCTTGATTTTGATTTGGGAAGTCAGGGGCGAGTGACTTACTGCTACTTGGACTTGTTTTTGTCCTTCCACGGAAAATATATTGCGCAACAATTTATTAAATATGTGTCGTGTCAATAGAGATGTATGTTCAGGATTTGGACTAAAAGCTGCGGGTTGTTGAATGACTTAATAAAACATCATTGCAACTGAAAGACGTACACTGCTGGAGATAGGTCTGCCCCAAGCGTCGCCATAAACACCGGCCGTTCAAGTAGTAAATTAGTAATGTTGATATTGCATTAAATATTGGTACCATTACCTACATTCTCCATTAGCAGTTGCTGTAAAAGATTCGAAATCATTAGTTTATTTAATGTATTGTGGTGATAACGATGGTCACTTTAAAGTAAATCTCCAAGCTTTTACTAAAGTGTGAAACAGTAAGCTAAAATTGAAATAAAAATGAATGAATGAATTTACTTATTGTAGTAAAGTATTAGAAGAATGAACATGTTTATAGAATACTAGGTATTTGTTGAGTATTCTATAAACATTTTCAATTCTCAGTTTACTTGAAAGTTATTTCGGTATCGCTATTAAATTAAGTGAACTGAAGTTTAAGTTGTTACGATGTTAGTTATTTTCTGTTAAGTGACTTGAATCCATGTCTGGGCTTTGCTCGATAACATTCTGATCTTCAGCAATATTGAATCGAACATTATTTAGAAGAGCTTAAAAGAAAATTTCATTCTATTCTAGACAAGATGTCATTCCAGGGCCAAAAGTCGAAATTCCAAAGATTAACCACGTTGATGTGGTAGTGCAAGTCAATGACAGCGAGCATTGGGTGGCTCGCTGTTCGATCACCACCAGGCCCGGGTCGATGGCGCGTTGTGTTT
>NDFZ01001256.1:0-10464 GCA_002192655.3 Mamestra configurata | reverse complement strand
GCGGTTGCCTCCCCCTCGCTAACATGACCGCTTCGCAGAAAGACGTGGACATAGTTACCTTAGCACAGCGTCGATGCACTCGACGTGGCTGAGCAGTGCATGCGTCACGTGTAACACACAGCTGTGGTTCTGAGGTCCCAGGGTCGTCAGCAGCGCGTCGCACAGGGACAGCGCGGGCACCAGGATCTGACGGAACCTATCACAAACACATACGTTAGTCAACATAGAGGAGAACGTACTATGTAAGTTACTTTGAAATAAAATACACTAAGAAAGTAAATGAAATGAAGCTAAATAATAGTAGGAATTTTCCTGTGTTAAATCATTTAGCGAGCTCAAATATCATTCTACCCTCATTCTGGGGCAGTTGCGTAAACAGCTGATATAAGCCATTAGTATTTGAAAGCAGGATTTTTTTATGACCTGCAGGTGCAGAGGTCAATCGTTCAGCCAATGCACTGACTGACCATGCCACCGAATAAGATGTGATCAGAATATCATCGTATTGACAATTTAACTTAAATTTTACCATTACTACCTATTTTTGTGTTTGCTATCTCACTATTCGTCACCTGTTAGCCACGAACGGCATGAATTCCGTATCCTTGCGAGTGCCGTAACCTGTGTGTATGTCGGAATGGAACGCAAGCACAGTGTCCGCGACGAAAGAACTTAACGCAGGGAGCGTAAAGTGGATAAGATCCTTACTAATATTATAAACGCGAAAGTTTGTATGAACGGCTGAACGGATCTTGATGAAATTTGGCACAGAGGTAGATTATAGTCTGGAATAACACAGGATACTTTTCATCCCGGGAGGATTCCAAGGTGTTGCCTTGGAATAATTTTCGACATTAACGCGGGCGGTAGGTAGGTAGGTAGGTAGGTAGGTAGGTAGGTAGGTAGGTAGGTAGGTAGTCTACAATAGGTTTGTTGTTGACCTGTTAGCCACGGAGGGCACGAAGTCCGTGTCGCTGTGCGTGCCGTAGCCCGTGTGTATGTCGGGATGCGCCGCCAGCGCGCCGAGCGCGGCCAGGCAGGCCAGCGCGCCCTGCGCCAGCAACGTCTCCGCGCCCGCGCGCGTGCCCGCCATCTTGATCAGCAGCCCCATCTTAGACTCGTACACGTACAGGACGCGCAGGGATTTAGGGTTCGGTTCTAGTGTCTGGTGGACGAAAACATTATTACATACACTTGTAGTGAAGGCTCTGATGATTAGTTATTCAAATTTTATTTACGAAGTTAACAATTAAGATATTGTAACGAAAAACCTAGTATTGGAGAATAATTATTTTAATAGGTATCGAATCACAAATTTATGTCGATAGAAATAAATTAAGAAAAGTTTATCTTACAAATAAATTGTAAGTTTTTGGTCTTGAAAGTTCAAAGCCGCTCGAATGAGTAGAAAGATGCAATCTTACATTTAAAAATCTAGTTGGATCCCGAAAATATGGCTCATGAGTCGTGTTTGTAGTTAAAACCAAGGTGCAATTATCTGTCCTTCAGCCTAAGATAACCTACTGAGTAGAACATCATTTCAAAAACGCACTCACCTCCTTCAACCCCTCATCATCTTGCAGCAAACTATCGATCAAGCTCCTCAGATAGCCCTGATTGGTCAGCGTATTCATCCAATCAGTCCTCGGGTTAATCTCTATGAGCGTGTCCAAGCACGCGAGCGCCACCATGCGACACACGTCGTGCCCTGCCCCGATGCAGTCCCCGCACACGATGGAACACAGGTTCTCACCGAAATCACTGATCACATCGATCACCATAGACTTCAACGCAGATTCTTCTCGACTAGGCCTTGCCTTAGAACTGTCTAGACGACTAACATACGTGTTGGACAAGCTTTCGTCTTCCTGATCCGCTGCACTGGACTTCAAATTAACAATATTCAAGTAATTTAATAGAGCCCCATATAAATTTACTCTCATTTTCTGCGTTGAACCACCAGACACGAGAATCCATGACAGAATTTTGTGTAGAATGAATTTGAGTGTTAAAGAATTCGTTTGCATGATCTGGTTTGATGGTCCGAAGAAACTCATTTCGAATTCTGAAGACTTTTGATTTGATTCCCTCTTTTGTAGGATGTAGCAATGTCGAAGGTTTACGAGTAAGAGTAGAACAGTTCCTGACGCGAGGTTCCCAAGTTGTGGTAGTACTTCTGAAGGAGGTATCTTGTTGAGAAGGTCCTGTAGTATGTTTAGAAGGAGGTTCTTTCTAGATTCTAAGCTGAGTATGTCGTGTGGCGCTACGCAGAATAGGATCTCTGTAAGTTGGCGCCAGGAGTCGTAGTAGTGTGTGAGGGTGGCCGCTAGGTTGCGCTGTCTGTTCACTTCTGTTACGTAGTCTAGGACCTGTTGAATACAAACAAAAATAAAACAAAAATGACAACAACAACAATTTTAACAATTTTACAATTTTACTTTCAAAAATTAGCTACAACATCATCATAAAGCCGAAAAAAGTTCGCTGCTGAATATAGGCCTACACCAGATCGTTGAATAGTTGTATCGCCACGACGGCGACGATCGGTCCTATACTTCTTGCATCCAGGTTATTAGTAGAGATAGTCGTCAGTCACACTGAACTAGGCTGTTCCTTGGAAACTAGGTACTACTTTAAGCTAAGCTTAGACAAACTAGTTCCTAATAATAAATGAGACCGAATATCTTACTTTCTGTATCTCGGTGGCGACGAGGTTCCTTTGCGGCGCAGTAGCATGTAACGCAGCTAACTCGCGCGTCAACAGCGCGTGTACGCGCGATACACTTATTCGTTTGCCGCCAAGACCTGAACAACAAAGACATCATTATTATCTTTGTTTACTATTCAAGAAGAGATGGTTGATGGTGTCGTTGACCATAGCTATAAGTTTTCCTAAAATTAATAAATTAAGAACTCTGTCACGCTATAAGACGGAGTTGGTGACGACCAAAAATTACGCGATACATAAGTGATAAACAGCATCAATAGATTCTGTAAACTTACGAGTTTTGTTTATTATAGTTAGGCTCGCGTATGACCACAGACTCATCTGATAGAAAGCGAGGATGGGGTCGAATATGGAACACACTTGCCTTGAAGTAACCTGTTCACTCTTGAATTAAAGACATTACGGTTATAACCAAGGTAGTGGTGGTGGTGGGTGGTAATATGACCAAGTTCGAAAGTGATCCTTGCTTTGTACTGACCTGTGGGCATATCGCATGAGGCGATGGCCTGTCGTAACTGTTGTGCTTGGAACAGCTCCCAGCGCGGCTCGACCGCTGCTTCCACGGTTACTGGTAGCTCTTCTAATGTTCGACGCAGTAGGCACCATTCCCATTCCTATGAGAGAAAGCATTTATTTTAGGAATAACATTTTCATTCAAGGACAAGAAATCCGTGTGTTCATGAAATAAAGTATACTGATTACTATTTTGTACACCTAACAAACACAGTTAATGATCGTGAGTTTTATTCTTCCATGTCGCATCTACCAGATTATAAGCGTAGTTAAAATCGCGAAATTTTCAAGAAACCATTTTTTATTTTTATTTTACATGTATGATTGAAAAATGGTCGAATGGGAACTTTCCTCTACATGCACTTTTTTATATATTATCTTATAAACAATTCAATTGTCAAAAAAGCTCCTTGGGTTTATAATACGTCTCTGTAAGTGTTTCACGGATGCTAAAACACTAAAAATATTGTATTGCACCTTTGTAAGCTTGAGTATGCGTCTCAGATATGGAATCCACGTTATCATAAATACATTGAACGCATTGAAAACATCCAAAGACGTTTCATAAAATATCTTTGCTTTCATCAAAAGATTCCTTATCAGTCAACCGATTATCTTGGACTCTGTAAAAATTTCATCTGCTACCACTGGTAGATCTACGAAAAATTGCTGACTGTTTGTTCTTGTGGAAAATCATCAATAACAATACTGATAACCCTGAGTTATTGTCTAATTTATATTTTAATGTGCCAAGTAAAACATTTTGTTTTAATCCGCCCATAAGTGTAGCTCATACACCTTCGAATTATAGTCGGAACAGTTATATTGTGCGTGCAAGCAGTAATTTCAATGATATTATGCAAGGAATATGATTTAGATCCATTTACAATTAGTGTGAATTCGGCCAAAAGGTGCTTAAGCCTAAAAATTTTCAAGTAGCGGTAAATTATATTATTTGTTTTTATTATTTTCTCCATTATTTATTTATTTATTTATTTATTTACCAACTATGGATGACTTACAGCTAAAACAAACGGAATAAAAAAATAGCGTGTGAGACTGAAAGCCAATTAAAAGTCATCACTTCTATAAAACAGATTGAAAGAAAGAGTGTGACAAACACAACCCAGGTACCAAAAAAGGAAAATCAGTAAAACATTCAACCTTAAACTAAATTCACATGTCATATTCACTACAAGAATAGAAACCAGAACAACCAAAATTTTATTTAAAAAAGCTAAGGCTCAGACACTTTCTGGCCGAGGACACACCCGTTAAGAAAGGATCAAAATCATGCTGTTTACACATGTCATTAAAGTTTCTACTTGCACGCACTATAAATGAATTTTGCCTGTAATTCGTAGAGGTAAATGAAACACGCAACGGTGCGTACCATCGCTTAGACCTTCCGGGAACGTTAAAATTTGAAAATTTGGATAGAATATCGGAGTTATTAATAGAATTATTGAAAATTTTAAGTANCAGCAGCGCGGACAGCGCGGCGTGCTGCCTGCTAGCGGCGCCTGCGCCCGCCTCGCACGCGCATGCGCGGAGCACCCATGACCGAGCCGACAGCGTCACTACTGATGCGCACTGGGGACATTACCTGTGTGGGATGATGCGCGGTGTGTGTAAGCGCCGTCAGCAGCGCGGACAGCGCGGCGTGCTGCCTGCTAGCGGCGCCTGCGCCCGCCTCGCACGCGCATGCGCGGAGCACCCATGACCGAGCCGACAGCGTCACTACTGATGCGCACTGGGGACATTACCTGTGTGGGATGATGCGCGGTGTGTGTAAGCGCCGTCAGCAGCGCGGACAGCGCGGCGTGCTGCCTGCTAGCGGCGCCTGCGCCCGCCTCGCACGCGCATGCGCGGAGCACCCATGACCGAGCCGACAGCGTCACTACTGATGCGCACTGGGGACATTACCTGTGTGGGATGATGCGCGGTGTGTGTAAGCGCCGTCAGCAGCGCGGACAGCGCGGCGTGCTGCCTGCTAGCGGCGCCTGCGCCCGCCTCGCACGCGCATGCGCGGAGCACCCATGACCGAGCCGACAGCGTCACTACTGATGCGCACTGGGGACATTACCTGTGTGGGATGATGCGCGGTGTGTGTAAGCGCCGTCAGCAGCGCGGACAGCGCGGCGTGCTGCCTGCTAGCGGCGCCTGCGCCCGCCTCGCACGCGCATGCGCGGAGCACCCATGACCGAGCCGACAGCGTCACTACTGATGCGCACTGGGGACATTACCTGTGTGGGATGATGCGCGGTGTGTGTAAGCGCCGTCAGCAGCGCGGACAGCGCGGCGTGCTGCCTGCTAGCGGCGCCTGCGCCCGCCTCGCACGCGCATGCGCGGAGCACCCATGACCGAGCCGACAGCGTCACTACTGATGCGCACTGGGGACATTACCTGTGTGGGATGATGCGCGGTGTGTGTAAGCGCCGTCAGCAGCGCGGACAGCGCGGCGTGCTGCCTGCTAGCGGCGCCTGCGCCCGCCTCGCACGCGCATGCGCGGAGCACCCATGACCGAGCCGACAGCGTCACTACTGATGCGCACTGGGGACATTACCTGTGTGGGATGATGCGCGGTGTGTGTAAGCGCCGTCAGCAGCGCGGACAGCGCGGCGTGCTGCCTGCTAGCGGCGCCTGCGCCCGCCTCGCACGCGCATGCGCGGAGCACCCATGACCGAGCCGACAGCGTCACTACTGATGCGCACTGGGGACATTACCTGTGTGGGATGATGCGCGGTGTGTGTAAGCGCCGTCAGCAGCGCGGACAGCGCGGCGTGCTGCCTGCTAGCGGCGCCTGCGCCCGCCTCGCACGCGCATGCGCGGAGCACCCATGACCGAGCCGACAGCGTCACTACTGATGCGCACTGGGGACATTACCTGTGTGGGATGATGCGCGGTGTGTGTAAGCGCCGTCAGCAGCGCGGACAGCGCGGCGTGCTGCCTGCTAGCGGCGCCTGCGCCCGCCTCGCACGCGCATGCGCGGAGCACCCATGACCGAGCCGACAGCGTCACTACTGATGCGCACTGGGGACATTACCTGTGTGGGATGATGCGCGGTGTGTGTAAGCGCCGTCAGCAGCGCGGACAGCGCGGCGTGCTGCCTGCTAGCGGCGCCTGCGCCCGCCTCGCACGCGCATGCGCGGAGCACCCATGACCGAGCCGACAGCGTCACTACTGATGCGCACTGGGGACATTACCTGTGTGGGATGATGCGCGGTGTGTGTAAGCGCCGTCAGCAGCGCGGACAGCGCGGCGTGCTGCCTGCTAGCGGCGCCTGCGCCCGCCTCGCACGCGCATGCGCGGAGCACCCATGACCGAGCCGACAGCGTCACTACTGATGCGCACTGGGGACATTACCTGTGTGGGATGATGCGCGGTGTGTGTAAGCGCCGTCAGCAGCGCGGACAGCGCGGCGTGCTGCCTGCTAGCGGCGCCTGCGCCCGCCTCGCACGCGCATGCGCGGAGCACCCATGACCGAGCCGACAGCGTCACTACTGATGCGCACTGGGGACATTACCTGTGTGGGATGATGCGCGGTGTGTGTAAGCGCCGTCAGCAGCGCGGACAGCGCGGCGTGCTGCCTGCTAGCGGCGCCTGCGCCCGCCTCGCACGCGCATGCGCGGAGCACCCATGACCGAGCCGACAGCGTCACTACTGATGCGCACTGGGGACATTACCTGTGTGGGATGATGCGCGGTGTGTGTAAGCGCCGTCAGCAGCGCGGACAGCGCGGCGTGCTGCCTGCTAGCGGCGCCTGCGCCCGCCTCGCACGCGCATGCGCGGAGCACCCATGACCGAGCCGACAGCGTCACTACTGATGCGCACTGGGGACATTACCTGTGTGGGATGATGCGCGGTGTGTGTAAGCGCCGTCAGCAGCGCGGACAGCGCGGCGTGCTGCCTGCTAGCGGCGCCTGCGCCCGCTTCGCACGCGCATGCGCGAAGCACCCATGACCGAGCCGAGAGCGTCACTACTGATGCGCACTGGGGACATTAATATTAACGGTAAGCAGATCGAACTAATATTTTTTTAAACCATGAAAATAACCATTCCATAAAAGATTAGTTATTGTGATGAAGAGTTCTTTTAAACATTAAATTATTATATTTAGTAAGACTAGCGATGAAATGAAAGTCTTTAATTTATTAGAGAAACATCAGAAGAAGTGACATCACTCCTGTCTGTCACTGGTCATGAATCAAAGTCATAGAGCAAAACCCCAGTGCTCCCAACCTTACTTATTTTTAACAGACTTCCAAAAAGGTTCTCAATTCGTATTTATGTTTTTTTTTTGTATGTTTGTTATGAGATCATTCCATCAATATGAATACATTTTGATGATTGCAACAAATCAGAATCTGATGATCCTAGGGCAATCGAGGGCAATCCTCAAATTTTACAAGGCACATACAATGTTTTTCATATACTTACTAACGCAATTCAAATAATTGTGCCTGGTAATCAACATCTCATCTTGCTGAGCTGATGATGGTCGGTATAAGTTTGAAAAATGTTTTTTCAGCAATATTTTCGCCAATAGTCAACCGATTTAGATGATTTTTTTTTTTCTTAGGAATAGTATTTTTCCAAACTGGCCCAATTTCAATTTGGTGAAGATCTGATGAAGGATTTCGGAGAGGCAACGGAACTCTTCAATGAATGATAGCAAATCTCACGGGATTGCTGCAATTGTATGTCTGTTTATTGATTACACCAGTTCATAACATAATTTAACATCACGCCGGTACGCTGTGTAGGGGTACGCTGTGTAGGGGTACGCAGATGTAAACAAGTCAACCTGAATTAATATGTTTTTAGGGTTATCTATTCGGGCATAACTTTATTGTTTATTAACCGATCTTGATGATTCTTTTTGCATTGGGTTTAGTTATATTGCATTTGCACTGTACTGTAAACTTCAAAGATAAACCAGTGACCTCCTCACCTTAAAATCAGTAAAAACTAGTACCAAAGCAAAGTAGATATTTAACTATGAGGTGGTCTGGACTGCGAAGGCACACAAAGTAACTCCTTAACGGCAAATAGTACAACCACTCATTATGGGAACAATGACACATAGATGTGGGGTATCAATACTAAAAAGTGGAAAATACAAACTTTTTTTACAACAAAAAAACCGACTGCAGTCGGTCTTTTTGGTTATTTTTTCGTTTTTTGACACTGACTTCCGATATTAAAGTAATTTTACACTTTGTAGTGTATTTTAGTCGGTTTTTTTTTTGTAAAAAAGTTTTCTTATTAACAAAATGTGTGGGATAATATAGTGTTAGAATGTAGGTACTTTAAACATACGCAATATACGCATACCGAGCTTGGGCCGACGCGACGGCCAATTTACAAGTATCATCATCAGTTGCTAAGCTATAAAACGACTAGATCACTTTCACGATGTTTATGTTTTTTACAAAATATTGTTAAATCTAACTAAACTATTATTATAAAGAGGCCATACAACACGACAGCCGCGTACCAAGAGTGACATTCCAACGCTTTTTTCGCTACAACTGGAGCAAGTAGTGTGGGACTGTACACATTATTTTGTGATTGTTAGAATGACATTGAAAAATACGATTAAATTTTTCTCACAGTTTTGACGAACAGAGAAATGAGGGACCGTAACGCGAAAATTGAAATTGGCCACAATTGTGGCTATGGACTGCCGAGAGTAGTTTTTTCGGCAAAAATTGTGGCCGGGATTGTCTAGTAGTAAGTTATTTGGCGTGCGCTGAGAAAACTCAAAAATTGTAGCCGGGACTGTCTAGTAGTAAATTATTTGGCGTACGCTGAGAAAACTATTGTAATACATAAAACTATAAAAAAACGCGAGGGTATACGTCTAACTGTTATGGTTAAGTCACAATGACCGCTTTTTATTCAAATTATTCAATTAAAACCTGGGTCGAATGGAAAAGTGATGACTTTGGTATCATGATATTAATTCTAATCCATTTTAAATGGTTTAATAACTAGATATAAATAATTAAAACTAAAGTCTGCCAGGATTTGGGAGGATGCTAAACTACCTTCAAGATATCTGAAATATGTCTTATACTAAAAAAAAAATGGTTGTCGGATCGTGCTAGCAGATATATGTATGTGTACGTTACCATTTCTCTATCCAAACATGTTGTTACTGCGAAAATAAGTAGGGAGTCGTCTGGGAGCCCTGGGATCTTGGACTAATAATGAACAGGAGTGACGTCACTTGACGCTGGAATAAAACGTCGCATGGCCCTTTTTTATGTTTTTTTTTTACATTTTAGATACATAATATTGATTTATATTATATCTGCATCTTCCCTACTGGATTTACGACTCTAGACGCTAAACCAATCGATGAAAATCCCCTTTTATTTAAAGTATTCATTAACAAGTTATCTTGTTTTGCCTCTCCGTTTTGATAAGCCGAAAACATTACACTCCTTTCAAATTAGTCTGGGCACGAAAACTAAACAATCAATTAAATAACAATAGAGGTTTAACCTTGAGATCAACGGTCGCCTTGACATGCCTGGACAGGAAGTAGTCCCTGGTCCTGAGGAAGCGCAGGATGGGCGCCGACGTGTTGGGGCGCGCGCACAGCCAGTACACCAGCCGGTAGCAACTCTCTACCAGGTTGTTTGCCTCCCTGCGGATAGAAAGACCCATAATTTATGTCTACCATACGTCAAATAAGTCAAACAAAAAANTAGTCCCTGGTCCTGAGGAAGCGCAGGATGGGCGCCGACGTGTTGGGGCGCGCGCACAGCCAGTACACCAGCCGGTAGCAACTCTCTACCAGGTTGTTTGCCTCCCTGCGGATAGAAAGATCCATAATTTATGTCTACCATACGTCAAATAGGTCAAACAAAAAAATAAATATTAAGAATCTTATTTAGATACCGTTCTTAAAACATGAATAAATTTTCAGAAAAGTTCTCCAAGCGATTTGAACATATACACACACACAACACTACACAACACCATCTGGTCGGAGGATCCTCCCTTTTCAATAGAGGTTAGCGGGACTTTACACCCTGTTCCACATACCTCACAATATTATTCAGGTTTACTTTAGAAGCTAACCAAACGTATTTTAGCTTCCAAAGCAGTATTAGTCCAGTTGAGTGTCATAAAATAAAAGATGGACCATACCTGTGTTGTTGATTGTGTGAAGCAATGTGTTGCTCCAGGATGTCGAGTATGGAGTGCA
>NDFZ01001255.1:0-13279 GCA_002192655.3 Mamestra configurata | reverse complement strand
AAGAAGACTAGACCAATTGAGGTTCCAGTCTTAAGAAATCACAAATCACATATTTTCTTTAAATACCCAAAATTTCCTATCTGCTCATCGTAAAGAAAAATCCAACTATGTAAAGCCAAAATAAATGCATTCTTTATTTAATGCCGGGGACCGCGATTTCACTCGCACGGAAATTCGATAAAACTGTCTCATAGAAGTAAAGCTTTCTTTATTACCGCCGCTTCTATCTTATATATAACCACAATTCTTATCTTAAGGCATTTTTGGAAATAAATGTTTTCCGAATTTAAATTCTGACAGGATTTAATTTTATTTTGCTCTTATATGATCCAATTCGAAGTGCCTATGTTTGAACTACCGTAATTTGACAGCGGTCAATAATGACGCGTGATGTATACTTCTAATGTTAGTTTGAAACAAAACATCGACCTTTGAGCCAATTCTAAAAAAAATTAAGCAACGTTCGCATCATTCGCATTCGCATCACAATCACAATCTGTCAAAAATGTATGAAAATTGAGGCTTTTTAACAGATTGCGGCTTCACAAACTTACAAATGCATTAACACCGTTTCCACAATTTACAATATTTCATTACGCTAAAATACGTCCATTTATATCATTGTTCATATATAGATACATAATACTTATCTCTATTATTGCTGTCGTATTGTATAAACAATTAAACGATTGCATGGTTGCTACGGCGTAGCCCGTAGCTATCTCGATGATGAGAATTCTCCACACAATAACTTACAAGATTACTGATACATACACTACTTGGTTTGTGATAAGATATTATTTACGGTTTGCATTAACTAAAGTACAGTTGACAAGAAAAATGTTTTTTTAAGCTTTAATGTATTCATATTTTAGAGTTTTACAATTCCAACGAGTGTGTACACGTAAGTAGGTAGTCTTTTTTCCAATTTTCTTAGGATATGGAATGCTGACATAATACTTCCAATATCCAACACACATATTATTTTACTAATTTATAGATGCAAACACACAAATGTTTTAGTCGAAGGAACAAATGATAATAAAAGTAGTCACAATTGCATACATACTAGCACTTATTAGAAGAAAACCTTTCAGTTTTCTTAGCTTACAAGCCGTGAAATTTTCTATCAAAATGCATCGTTTCATTCAGACCCGACAATCGTATTTTGTTTACAAAGAAAACAAAACAAGATCGCGTTCGCCGTCAGACACGTGAAACCGTGTATTTGTGTAGTGTAGAGGTAGTTCAATCTCACTCAGACACTACTCAGACGTAGGTAACAAAACCTGTGAGCGTGCAAGTGTGCATAGGTACTAGTGATGGGAAAAACGATTTTTCAGCGGCTTCAGCTTCCAGCCTAACTGTTTTGCTTCTAGTTATTATTATTGTTTAGCTTCTAAAAATGCAGTATCGAAAATAATATTTAGTATACAAAGGAAACAAAACAAGAACGCGTTCACCGTCGCCAGACGCGTGTAGTAGTGTAGTGTTGTTGAATCTCACTGAGACACTTATACTCAAACTTAGGTAACACGTGTGCATACTAGTGATGGGAACAACGTTTGTGCAACGAATTCAACCGCATGCGTTCGGCTTCCAATTTACTATGTTTGGTTCGGCGTATAGCTTCTAGTCGCATAACAGTAACTATCTATATTGTATTAGCGACTGATTGAACAGATTTTCTGGCTTCTGACTAACTATAACGACTGCCAAAGATCTACAAATTATAGCCGGGACCAACAACTTAACGTGCTCTCCGAAGAACGGAGGAAGGTAAAGATCACCCATTCATGCTGAACCTTGAAGTTCGACCTGTGTGGCTGTATTTTTTTTTATTCACGAACTCCTCTGAACTGTTTCGCAACTGATTTACATTTTTTCTCTATGGAGAATTTTGCTTAACCGTTGCCAGTTCAAATTTTATGATTAAGACTATAAAGTTCAAAACATCAAGGCCAAAGGATTAAACCCGCCACTTACTCAAACGTCATCTGGTTGTGATGATGAACGTTCGCGCTCAACTCCGCTGCATTTAACATTTGCACTCAGGGCCGCGATAGCTCATGTCCTCATGTCCCACGTCCAACCGCATGTTCCACTTACAAGCGCCATCTGTCACTCGCGACGGGACATTATAGCCGCCATTTTGTTTAGTATTAAGGCTGACTTGCTTAATGACCCGCTTGCGACAGTGACCATAATTAACAATGTCATTCAACTTCGATTTGCGTACATGTTTTGTATGCTGTAGTTTTAGGTAGCTTGACTTGATAAGCATTTGTATTTAATATGTGTAAAGGTATGATTGCCTGTGGTAATATGTTAAGTATGTATAGTAGGTAAGATAGCCCGTAATTGTAAAAGGGGCACCCTTTTTGGTCCTACAATTTAATGTTTTTCTAGTAAAAAATATTTAGTTACGTTACTATAGTTTGGACGAATAGTAAAATATAAAATCAAACTTCCGAAAAGAATTCTTAATGTCTCCGTCCAAATCCTCTCACGGATCCAATTTCGCGAGCACTAAACACATCGGGCCATAGTCACGTTTGTCAAATGTTTGTGCGTCAAATTGGATCCGATATGATCCGTTTTATGGTCACAGCCTCCGATAATAGAAAATATACCTTGCCTTTGTGACGACAACACTCCTTTGATTTCTCGAAAAGGGCAAACTAGTTTGTACAAAGGCCCACTCCAATTTGAGTAGTTTGTACAATTTGCAAAGGTTTTTACGAATCAGCTTTTATGTAAATTGAACAGTACCCTTTAGTTTTGATAAGAAAGAGCTACAAAATGTTTAAGAACAAAAAATTGGAATACTTAGAAAATATTCCACAGAAAAATGTGAGCAAGCGACAGAGTTTATTCAGAAACTTTCAAGATATGTAAAAGTGCATATTCGAGGCAAGTTGTAGCAACTTGTCTGTGCTTATTTGCAGTTGGAAGCACCAAGATATAACTAACTGTTCGACCTAGCTTAAAGTTGGATGACTAGGTAAGTTTTCACTCAACGTATTTGAGTCCACTTGACCGAATATAATTTTAAGAATGCGTAGTATTTTGAAGTGAATTGGTTTGTTGACATTTTGCCAAATTAAGTCATGTTTTCTGTAATCTAATTAGCCCATTATGTCCCACAGCTGGGCCTAGGCTTCCCTCACATATCTCGCTGCCATGGTAGGCCAATCTATTCGGTAAGAGTTAAGTTTATCTCTCCACATTTGCCTAATAAGTGGTTCTTATAGCAAAGAGCTTATCTAAAAATCTGACATACGGCTGACATGTCCGGTCCAATGCCGCTTAGGCTTTTTACGTTTGTTTCACAAATACCACAACCACACCACACTGTCGATGTCGCGACAAAAGGTGGTAAAGCTGTAATTTCGTGTGAAAAGTGTCGCTCTTTGTGAGTGGCTTCTCGCAGTTCAACCTATAAGGTTGTCGACTGCTTAACCGGGCTTGCCTGTGGTGGCCTTAATATAATATTAAAGCCTCCAGCCAGGGCTTGTGAAAAGTGTCGCTGCGGCTTCTTGCGGTTGCGTTGTGGTATCTACAAAATGTGGATGTGTTGGGGTATGGCCGGCCGCTAGTTCGCGGTGTCGCTGGTGGTTGCGTTGTAGGCTGGTGATTTAGACGGGTGAATACGAGATTGAATTGTCTGTGGAGTAAACGACACAGGAGTACGTGATAGATTGCACACGACAGACGAGTTATGTTTGGAAAAAGCCGTAAAAGTATGCCAGGCAAGTGAAGTCTACCGAAGAAAATCAACATATAGAAAAAACGAAATCACAGGAGGAACATAGTGGCGCGGTTGACGCATTAATGAGCACGCGTGCACCGAGGCTAAGCGGTGCTACGGGGACAGCGGCGGCGGAGCGGAGCCGCAGAGACCGCGTGGTGCGCCTGCGCCGGTAGTGTAACACGCTGGGCGCATGCAAGTACTCTTTTCAAGGCCGGACGGCCGGCCGGCGGCTTTTTTACCGTCGGAGTTTTTACACAAGCAATCTATAGGTCAACTACACTTAGAGATCACTGGATGTCCAGCGCGTACAATATAATAATACTTTCAGACTGCCCTGTTTCTGTAGCGCCTCAGAAATGTTTGCCAAGACAGATGGACACCACACAGATGGCTTTCAAGTCATAATACGCAAAAAACTGCTTCACTCAGCTGTGCAGAGTGCGGAGTAGTCGCAACTATATTCTGAGAGCTGTAGCGAAGAGCTATACTCCAAATATTAGGAATTTTGTGCAGAGTTTGATTTGGTAGGAAACATATTTTCCTGCCTGGTCGTCCTTTTTTTAATAATATGTACTATTTTTATGTAAATAACACTAGAATACAAGCTGTTTGTAATACTAACAAAATATGTATCACTGTTGTCCGAAATAAATAGATTTTAATTTAATTTATTCCGAGTGTAGGGTACAACCAGGCCCGGGTCGATGGCGCGTTGTGTTTCACGCGCGCCTCAAAGAGATGTCAGCATAGAAGACGGGGCCCGCTAGGGCCAGAGCCTGCCAGGGTTGCGGAATTTGTTCGAAAGAGTCACCGCGGCCCTGGAACGCAAAGGGCTTTAGAAGGAACACGGATGGATTTTAGTCAGTAAGAGTCTGACACGCCCTTCCGCTCCACCCAGAGCGGAAGAAGTCATTTGATGATTTCCAACCCTTAAAAAAAAAGGGTACAACTATAAAAACTTAAAAATCCAGTGACTCACAGTACACACTATTATTATAAATATACTACAGTTGCAACGTGGCTGCGATGTGGTTGGTATCACACACGCGGTAGATAATGACGGCAAAATGTGGTCCATGTGAATTTTACCATTAATTTTCATAGAAATTAGCCCCCGCCGACGGGTTGTGGTTGTGGTACGTGTGAAACAGGCCTTAGGAATAGCAGCTTTTCATGTAACGAAAACTAACTTACTTTTTTCCCATCTAAACATAAAAATAAAATAGGTCTCATGCATATCATATAACATTATTTCACTTCCAAGACACCTTGAATATTCATCCTCAAATAAGATATGACATGAATATGTATGTTAGCGTAGCTGTATTCCAAGACGTATCATTTTCTGATCTGTTTCATTATTCATTAACAAGGGATAAAGGTCCGTGACCTCTCCTTAAGAAGACAGAGGTCAGCCGCTTAAATACACAGCTAAGGAGGTTGTATATCAACAATAACTACACAGGCCGAAAATTAAGCTCCGATGATAATGGAGCTCTGAGAACTAATTGGCTTCATTTTACAGAAGTGTTAAATTGATAGGTGCGTTTTGAGCTCATCAATCGTTAGCCATTAAGAGTCTATTTTCATTTTAATAGTGGTTTTAAGTAACCACTATTAAAATGATGAGCTGATTGAGGAGCTCGTGGCTAAATAATAACAGCCGCTCGGGTCGATCTTCAAGGTTAAGCAACGCTTGCCGAGGTTGGTCTGTGGATGGGTGACCATCTTAACATACCGAGACTCCTCCGTGCCTCGGAAAGCACGTTAAGCCGTTGGTCCCGGCTGTCATTTGTACCAGTGCCAGATAATCTGACACCAGTCGTGCCAAGGAGTACCGTGTTACCCAGTTAATGGGTTGTGGAGGTCTGGTAGGCAGCTGCTCCACGTAAAATACTGGTATTCAGCTGAATCCGGTTTGAATGGAAGCCGACCCCAATATAGTCGGGAAAAGGCTAGGCAGATGATGATGAGTGGTTTTAAGTAACGATAATAATCTCGTCTGATTACAATGGATTTGGTTGCCCGTAACACTCTTGCAATGATCGACAGGCACACTAGCTAGCCAGAAAAAGGTTACTTCTTGACAAGTGTGCTTCATCGTTGACCATATTATCATAGCTTACCATCAGGTGGGAACAATAGAAAATATAATCATAAAAAAGGTTCAGCATTTAAACAACCAGCCCGCGGCGTCGCTTGATTCGAGTTTCTCAAAATAGTAGCTTATAACTGTCTGCAATGCCCCGTCTATCACTGTACCAAAATTTATCAAAATTGGTTCAGTGATTTAGGCGCGGAAGCGTAACAAACAAACAAACTCACTTTCGCATCTATGATATTAGTTACAAACGTTTACTAGCTTTTTACCCACAACACGGAATCTCACATCTTCTTGAAGACAACTTTAATCTGGAAAGCCAACGGATGTCTAACTCATATTTATGACCCACTACGTAGAGAAAACACTGCACTTTTACAGAGAAAATGGTATTATTGCAACTTTTATTGGCACTGACTGCGGCAAGCTAGCAGCTGGTATACAAGAGGATTATAACGACCAATTTGGAGATAAAATAAGTTTCTACCGGTAAACCCCTACCATAACTAAGTGAAGGTGACGGTTTCGAAGGTGACCAACGTAATAGTCACCTTCGGAACCGTCACCTATTATTACCAAGCCTCTGCTCTCCATCTCTCTGACAGGGGGCTGTATCTCACGAACAGTATAGGTATAAATTTGAAATTTCCAGAGAAAATAAAAGGGGCACTAAGACAAGAAACTTTTTTTTTCGGTTTATTGTAGGTATGGAACCTTCAACCTCCTTACTTAACTTAACTGACAGTCAACACATTCCTGATTTTTTTTTTTTTAGAGATAAACATGTGCAGACATGTAAAAAAAATTGCACTGTACCTACATGTGCTCGCATTTTCGTAAAACTCGACAAATCTAGAGAACACCTGTTTTTTTCGAGCTACAGGTGAAACATTGACTTACTACTTACAAGTTACACTATATAATTTTTTGAATCCGACCTCCTATTATATAAATACAATCTATCGATCTGGGTTTTAATTTCTCTATTACAAACATCTGCATAAACACTTTCTGCGTCATAATCGAGTGACAAACTAATCCTAAAAGTTAAGTTCATCAACAAGCACAACAATGAGAACAAAAAGTTCTACTCAACGTTTCACTTCAAAAAGTGGCCTGTCTTTGTTTTCAGTTTGTCCAAAAACTTAATAACCTAAAGTGATGTCAATGCTCTTGAATCTTTGTTGAAACAATTTGAGTAGCATTAGCTTATCATACCCAATTATTTTTCCATTTATTTCAAGATTGTTTGGGATGATAATTCAATTTTCGTTAAGGTGTACCTCATAATGTGAAGCCTGGCTTTTGCGCCGAATATTTTTTTAAGGATGGCGTTTAAACCAAAGAACTGTAATTGGCTAACCTGATAGTTCGTTCACACGACAACGACTCATGTCTGCGCAGACTTTGAACTTTGTATGTGTATGTAAAATTATATCACACCGAAATTTATCTGCACAGGCATTTTTTATTCAGAGTTCAAAGCCTGCGCAAACCAAAGTCAGTGTCGTGTGGACGCACTATTAGGGATCTAGATAATGTAATAATAGCCAACAAAAAGTTGAAAATGCTTGAGACTGACATGCTACCGTGAACCGTGGTCTATCCCAAAAACTTTGAACAGTTGTTATCGCTGACACCGTGTTACTTTGTACACCACCAGCTTGAAAATCACAAATTATATGTTTATACCACTAATTATAAAAGACTTGTAAAGGACCACTACTTGTAACTCCTGATTCCTCTCTCAACTAATTAAAAAAATGTTACATATTTTCTTACTAATATGTATATATGGTCCTGGATGACCGAACTTGGCTCGATTTTTGTTTTGGTAAACTTTTTCTAAAAATGAAACCTATCTAGCTAGATCGATTTATCGCCCCCGAAACCCCTGCATACTAAATTTCATGAAAATCGTTGGAGCCGTTTCCGAGATTTAGAATATATATATATATACATATACAAGAACTTTTTTTTTTTTTTTTGTTCTATGTTAACGTTATATTTTCACCAAGTGCAACCCCATTTCGTGTCAATGCTATCTCTATCTAATCATAGTTGCCTGGAAGAGATCGCGGAATGCGATAAGACCGCCAATTGTATGCTTATTTAGTTTAAGATTTTTTGTATGTATTTTTTAATTTGGTGTACAGTCATCATCATCTTCCTGCCCTTATCCCATGATACTTGGGGTCGGCGCAACACGTTTTTTTCTTCCAGTCTGTCCTGACAGCCGTCACGCTATCACTAACTCCCTTTTCTTTCATATCACTTCTAACACAATCCATCCATCTTTTCTTTGGCTTCCCTCTCCATCCACATTTATATTCATAACTCTTTTAGTTACGTGCATTTCATACCTCCTCTTCACATGACCATACCAAGACAAGCGGTTCCCTTTTAACTTTTCCGTTACTGGCGCCACTTTTAAGCTACCTCTAATTAACTTATTCCTCACTCTATCCATTCTCGATACTCAACATGCAATCTTTTCTCATCCGTCTTTTTCACAGCTCAACATTCTGATCTATACACTACGACAGGTCTTGTTACGGACTTATAGATTTTCCCCTTTAACTTGAGTGGCATCCGTGGGTCGCAAGTTGTTCCAGTGACCTGTCGCCATTTCATCCATCCTGAGTTGATCCGGTGTGTTACGTCTCGTTCTATATCACAGTCCCCCTGGACAAGCTACCCGAGGTACCGAAAGTCGGTACAATTTGGTGTAGAATAAAGTATATATTATGTATAAACAAATAAATATAAAGTAAGTCATTGTAGCACCTAGGTGGCCGAGAGTAGAGGCGGGCAAAACTATAATGTGATTTCTTAATATTGTATATTAATTATCACATTATTAACTTATCACGTAAAATCCCTTCAGGGATTTATTTTATTTTTCAATAAAATGCGTATTTAAAAAATGCGCTCATCCATCAAAATTCACGACACAAAGCTTAGCAATTGAAGCCGCATTTTTACTCTGATTCGTGAAACCGAATTGTGTTAGAATTAATTCCAAACAGGTCTAAACCTACCCTACACTGTGTATGAAAACACCACTAAAAGGCATCCTTGCAATATCCGCGCCTTATCTTTGTGTTCTAATTACGTGCCAGATCCTCTTTGCTTAACTTGTGTTCCGGAACGGTGTCGAACACACAGATCCGTGCTATCGATTAGCTGAATGCAATTTCATTTAGTGTGATTTAAAGGAGTTGTTCGAACTGAATAAAAATATTGTTTCTTTCGGGCGACGCCACCGCCATCGCCTGTTTGCATTGATAGTCATTCGATTCATCATCAACAGTATGTCAACAGAGAACAACCACTGCTGAACATAGGCGAAGGTATTTATGACACTGATGAAAGGGACCACCGGTGTAATATAAACTCTCACAAAGCAAACTCTCTATATAGAACAACAATTAAAATATAAAATACTCTGATTCTATTGAATTGATTTCTAGTGGAAACCTCCTTACTAGGCAAGTCTCATTTTATTGTGTAATACACTCATAACAATCAATTTACACGGCACTTTGATTAAGTAAATATTTCCTTACGACCGTGAGTTTATCGCAGCTCATATTTCGCTCCGTTCAAATGTAGCGGTATTTATATTTCGGAAGCCATAAACCATCAAGTCTTCGTGACCGTGAAAATTTACGAAAACTTTCCAGACTTGGTTCAAAAATAGCACAGAAAAAGGCGTAATTAACCACCTCTTAGTTTAGGCCGTATTTGTAAAGATTCGAGACTGATTTGTTGATGGGATAGCGATAACGATAACACATGAATGCCGTGACCCTGGCTGGTAACACACGCGATCTGCACCTTTGACCCTTACTATTAGTGCGACCTTTGATTTAATTCGACCTCACCAAGCATATTGCATGCTAGTATCGTCCACTCGTTCGTCAATAGTTATTATTTTTATCGTGATATATACGAGATATTGCAATTGCATGAATTAAATAACGATAATATTATGTAATGATGACGCGTACCAAAAGAAAATAATACAAGCCTGCCAGGGTTGCGGAATTTTTCGAAAGAGTTTAATTCGGACGAGCACGGGTGGGTTTCAGTCAGTAAGAGTCTGACATTCCCTTCCACTCCGCCCAGAGAGGAGTCATTTCATGATTCAAAACATAATAATAATTCACGTTATTGAAAAATGACCATTGCTCAGTAAAATCAGCTGGGTTTTAGTGACAGCCGGCGGAGTTATGGCATTGTCTGGAGCAGTATTTTTTATAAGTACATTTTTTTTTACAAATTTTAAAGTTAACACACAAAACAAAACGTTAAAATAAAATAAAGATTCATGATCCATCCACACTTTACAATCACGCTGATTGAGGGACCGTTAATCCACGCATGGACAGAACTGTCACAATTTATAGACATAATCATGATCTACCTGTCCACTGCACATACGGACATAAGCTTCTCTAATTACATTATATCAAAGCCACACAATAGTCAAGTCACATCAACCGCTATATTATAATATCCTAACATTGCGCTAGAGACACAAACACCATCCCTTCCAAGGTATATAACATCATGAATCACTCTCAAAATACCGCATACCATGTAATCACATATTACACGAAGGTAAGGTACAATTTAGTACCGGTACTAATTTTCAGTGAAAATATCTTCACCTACCCTTATTTCACAGGGAGGTAACCGCAAATATGTCGATGTATCTCTCCCTCTTCATGAATGGAAACTTAAATAGGACACGCTATAAAATTGCCCTTACAAAGTATGGCTAAATTAATCAGCTTAAGTTTAAGCAGAACGTTCGGGAGGAAAACTGCAGTGAACTTCTAAAAATGGAGCATTCTAGGAAATGTAATTATCGAAAATTATTATTATATTTCTAAGAAAAATTTACGATGTGTAACGGATGAGAAATAGATACTATGCCAATTAAATTTTTAAACGCTTCACTAATGGAAATATACATAAATAAAAAAAATTCCTCAATCTTGCTTGCCAAAGGTGCACATGCAAAAAAACGAATCTAAAGTTGTGATACCCAGCTGCCTCACAGAAAAACAAATTTAAAATACCTGGATGACCGAGGCTTTTTTTTAATTTTATTTAGGTTAGCTAGATCGATTTATCGCCCCCGAAACTAAATTTCATGAAAATCGTTGGAGCCGTTTCCGAGATTCAGATTATATATACAAGAATTGCTCGTTTAAAGGTATTAGATAAACAAAGCAAGACTGCTATCGCCACATCATATTATTTTATACGAGAACCTAATGAGTACCTACAAAATGATTCAATTTTATTTATTTTATTCAGCAGATATTTTTAGACCATCCCAATCAGCCGCTAAATCCGTTCAGTCAACAACACTTTTTGTTCAAAAAAGTCTTTAACAATAGAATTCGCCAACAATTCGGCTGGCTGGTGCATAAATAAACGTATTTTCGGACTTTATCGCGTCTGGAAAGTAATTTAAGAGGATTTGCGACTTAAAAGCCGTCGTACTGATTAAATTATTCACGGGCGTAAGTCTTCAAGGTACACACTGCGACAATTCGAAAGGTGTCATGATTCAATAGTGGAATCCGATCAACGTACATTCTATCTAAGACGCTTGGATATTTATGAAAGCTTTTGCCCGCAACTTCGTCCGCGTGGAATAGTTACTTTGGTTAGTCATTTTTAATTAAGATACTAATTTTTCAAAAACGTTTGAGCACATTCATGTTTATTTATTTTTTATCAAATGCTTAATTAAATACAAACGTTCATGGTTGTATCTTCAATAATGATTGACTCCTATACAAACTTTCATCCCCTATTTCAACCCCTTCAAGCCCTTTCTAGCCTATGTCCTTCTCCAAGGTCTAATCAATACAATTTCATCTAAATCAGTTCAGCGGTTTAAGCGTAAAGAGGTAACAGACAGACACACTTTCGCATTTATATATTAGTATGGATGGATGCATTTATATTGTTTTTTTTCTGATACTCGCAGTCGCAAGTGCGAGTGGCGAGCTAGGGGTCCCGGATTCGATTCCCGAGTCGGGCAAAGTGTTATTATGTTTTTCCACTAAGAATTTCTCAGTGGCAGCTCGGAGTTTTATAATAGGTGAATTGACGGACAGTAGCAGTCCGGAATTTGGGAGCACGTAAAGCCATTGGTCCTACGCCTGATCTTTCTCCGGTCGTATTGAATTGTCGACCCATTGGACTATGATATTGAAGGAAGAGAGAGTGCACTTGTACTTGCGAACACGCTTGTGCACTATAATATCTCCCGCACCGATGGCTAATCTTCGCTGATATAGGCCGCCGTGGCCGAAGCGGGGTTGTTAGTTCTAGAACACTTTTTCTGTTTCCTCACGATTTGTTCTTTTATCATTCTGACAGCAGTGGTGATGAAATAAATTACACTAAGTAAAATGCCTGCCTGGGTTCGAATCCACACTATCTGATCGCGCTAACCTCGAACGAGAACCCAGTGAGAACTCACAGTAGGTACTCCAACAAGGTAGGGTTGTCCATTAGCAGTATTAAACTTGAACCTTGGCCTTAAACAATGGGTGCACAGCCGTTACAAAGATGACGGTGTGTCACCAGGTTGCGTTTTGTGACGTCACACTTAATGGTATGACGCACATGTAGCGAAAGTTCGGGCAGGTTTATTTTTAGGGTTTTGTTTGAACAGTTGTACAATTATGAGTAGCTTTTAAGTACCCTATTTTGTGAATGGTAAAGGGGTTTTCTAATAAAACCATTTTAGGGTTCCGTACCCAAAGAGTAAAAATGGGACCGTATTACTAAGACTCCACTGTCTGTCTATCTGTCTGTCTGTTTTTTCATATTCTGGAATGTCAGCTAGCTATCTTTAATATTTCACGATTAGCAATTTTATATCTAAACTTGACTATCTGTACATAGGTTTTTTTGCGACGACTTTTTTATGTGACCAAGGGAAATAGGGATTCATTTTTATACATATACTAGCGGTCCCGACGGATGTTGTCCTGTCCGAACGTTTGTTATGTGTATGACGAAAAATTATAGAAATCGATTGCAGCGCCACCCACCGGGTACAATTGTGAATCTAAACTATTCTCGAATCCCCTAGAATACACACAAAAAATTTCATCAACATCGGTCCAGCCGTTTAGGAGGAGTTCAGTAACATACACAAGTACACAAGAAATATATATATGTATTAAGATATATTAGACTAACAGCCTTATTCATAAAAACTTTATAACCATTACATAGCTAAAATACTGATAAGTAGATTCTTTATTCAAATTTTTCTATGGAGAATTTGAATTTAGAATCTCTTAAGGAGTATTTTAACTAATTAATGGTTAAAAAGTTTTTATGAATAAGGGAGTAAGTGTTTATCTCTGTCAGCCAGTCCTAGA
>NDFZ01001252.1:0-13269 GCA_002192655.3 Mamestra configurata | reverse complement strand
GTGTCAGATACATATTCTCGCTTCTGACTATCCCTAACTTTGCTGTAACCTTTTGAACGCCAGGAACCCTACTATGACGTGCTAATGCCATCCAATTCCAATGATGTAAACGGGATAGTGCTATTTGCTATGTATAGCTCCGTCTCCCTCTTAAAGCGGAATCATGATCGTTTTCAAACTCATCGGCGTACCCCCGACGCTAAGTCACAAATTCGCCGTATTTTTTTGTGACTTTTGGCGTACAAGGCACGGGTTTGCTTGTCACGTATATGTGACAATGGCGTTCAAAAGGTTATGTATGTATGAAAATTAAATCTTAATTTTTAATACAATAAAGATCTGGCAATCCTTTTAATCGAACAGCATTTAACACGCTAAACAAAATTATGAATTAAAATTATTTACTCGTCTTAATATTTTTGTACACCGTATTAGAGACATCACTTTTCTCTTAGAAAGTAAGCTATTTAGGAGTAAGGTGCCGAATTCAATTGCTTATAATTTTTATAGTTGTTTTTAGTTGTAAGTATGACAAATTGGATATGATTTTGTGATATAATCGTTTAATGAAAAATCGCTTTATCAAGGTGTCGCTTACGGCCGGTCTTAATAACGTATCTACCTTTAACCAACTGTCAAATTAGCTACCAACATTAACCTTTTGAACGCCAGAGCATAAACGCACTCCGACGCCAAGCCACAAAATTGCCGTACTTTTTGTCACATATTTGACGTTTGGCGTACAGGGCACGCGCGTGCTTGTCATGTATACGTGACAATGGCGTTCAAAAGGTTAATTAGGTAATTTAACAGTTGGTAAAATTTATTGAAACCGGCCGTTAGTGTTACTGAAAACAGGACTTTGAACTTGCGGCGTGAAAATATCAACACATTGTTGCCTACGTAGCAAAATTTGAGATAGTTCTATCCCAAAATCATATCCATAGATAGCAAATGAATAGTTTGGCGTCAGTATTGCTTGACGGAGCTCGGTAGGTGTAGTCTGTGATAAGAACATAACCAGAACTGTGATCAGTACGGTCAAACCACGCGAAACATACCAAAGATGTCGTCTGCGGTCAGCAAAACGGTCCAACACTTCAGTTTGACGATATTTTCTAAGTAGTAGGTATTTTTAGAGAAGACAGGCATGTAGGTATAGAAGCTACCCGAAACTGTCAAATTTTCCCAATCAACCTTGAACCTGATACTTTAGCGATAAAGTTGAAAATCTATTTAAAAAAATTGACATGTAGCTTTGTGTTGGTGTCTGTACGTATCTTATTGTTGATTTAATACTATCAAATTAAATTAACAAACGAAACACCGCAGAGGCACTCCCGGAGTGTAACCCGTTGTTTTTTTGTTTTTATTTCTGATTTTATCCTCATTAGATATCGATACCAAACACTTCTGGAGAGTTTTGTGAGATTATTTAAAATTAATATATAATGTGAATAATATCAGTCTGTTGTCAACTCTCGCCGTGTAAACTTAGGTGGAGTGAGCATGAAATGAACTGTCATTCCAACTTGTTTGAATGGAATGACAGCTCACTTCACCTAAGCTGAGCTGAGCTCATCACACAGTGAGATGAGTGAGCCGGTCGATTCTGTAAATATGCCGAAGTGAAGACTTGGGTGAAGTGATCACGAGGTGAGCTGTCAATCCATCTAATCAAGATGTCACGTGATCACGAAGTGAGCTGTCATTCAGTCTTGATTATATGGATTGACAGCTCACCTCGTGATCACTTCGACATATTTACAGAATCAACCGGCTGTAAACATCTCACTGCAGAGTCTTGTGGTATTTTTTTTTAACTTTTGGTTTTAGTTTGTTTTGCTGACCGTAGTGTTGTAAGTGATGTGTGTTGAGAGATATATCGGTTGTTGAGTGTAGTGGGTACGTAATTTAGTTTGCGAGTGTCCATATGTCTAGAATAAGGGGTCAATCCCTAATTGAAGGACAGGCGTTCTATGTCAAAGACAGTTTTTGACCCAAGTGTTAAATGGNTTTGCGGCGTGAAAATATCAACACATTGTTGCCTACGTAGCAAAATTTGAGATAGTTCTATCCCAAAATCATATCCATAGATAGCAAATGAATAGTTTGGCGTCAGTATTGCTTGACGGAGCTCGGTAGGTGTAGTCTGTGATAAGAACATAACCAGAACTGTGATCAGTACGGTCAAACCACGCGAAACATACCAAAGATGTCGTCTGCGGTCAGCAAAACGGTCCAACACTTCAGTTTGACGATATTTTCTAAGTAGTAGGTATTTTTAGAGAAGACAGGCATGTAGGTATAGAAGCTACCCGAAACTGTCAAATTTTCCCAATCAACCTTGAACCTGATACTTTAGCGATAATGTTGAAAATCTATTTAAAAAAATTGACATGTAGCTTTGTGTTGGTGTCTGTACGTATCTTATTGTTGATTTAATACTATCAAATTAAATTAACAAACGAAACACCGCAGAGGCACTCCCGGAGTGTAACCCGTTGTTTTTTTGTTTTTATTTCTGATTTCATCCTCATTAGATATCGATACCAAACACTTCTGGAGAGTTTTGTGAGATTATTTAAAATTAATATATAATGTGAATTAAATCAGTCTGTTGTCAACTCTCGCCGTGTAAACTTAGGTGGAGTGAGCATGAAATGAACTGTCATTCCAACTTGTTTGAATGGAATGACAGCTCACTTCACCTAAGCTGAGCTGAGCTCATCACACAGTGAGATGAGTGAGCCGGTCGATTCTGTAAATATGCCGAAGTGAAGACTTGGGTGAAGTGATCACGAGGTGAGCTGTCAATCCATCTAATCAAGATGTCACGTGATCACGAAGTGAGCTGTCATTCAGTCTTGATTATATGGATTGACAGCTCACCTCGTGATCACTTCGACATATTTACAGAATCAACCGGCTGTAAACATCTCACTGCAGAGTCTTGTGGTATTTTTTTTTAACTTTTGGTTTTAGTTTGTTTTGCTGACCGTAGTGTTGTAAGTGATGTGTGTTGAGAGATATATCGGTTGTTGAGTGTAGTGGGTACGTAATTTAGTTTGCGAGTGTCGTTATGTCTAGAATAAGGGGTCAATCCCTAATTGAAGGACAGCCGTTCTATGTCAAAGACAGTTTTTGAGCCAAGTGTTAAATGGCGTTTAAGAATCAAAGTTACCCTTGACTTTAAAGATGTTACTGAAAAATTTTCGCTAAGCTTAAAAGGTTTTGAATTTCCATACTTATTAATGTTCACTAGAGATTGAATGTAAGTACAGACGCAGCTGTCCGAAACTGTCAAATTTGTCCAATCAACCTTGAACCTAATACTTTAGCGATAAAGTTGAAAATCTAATAAAGAAATTTGACAGATTGTTTTAGCTTGGTGTGTTGGCGTCTGTACTTAAACGTGAAGTGAAAGTTTTACCATTTGTTCTCGTGTTAATAATAACGCTAAAACTTCAACAGAAAAATGCTGAGCGTGTGGCTTTACTAGCGTTTGTTAACTTGAGTCGAAGACGAATTTTTGTCTTAATTCGCACATGCAAGAAGCCTTTTGAAGAGAAATAAAATTGTGACATTGAATAATAAACCTTATTTAAAGCGTAATAAAGTATAAAGAAGATCGCGTGTTTAGCAAGAGGGAATATGCATGTTTTTTTTTTATTATTATCTATATAGCTTATCTAAAAATATAATACTAACAGTGAAATTAGAATCAAAATTGATTGAAAAATAAACGAGATATAACTATTTTATTTAGACAAATATACCTGTCTCTCTCGCGGAGACACTGTTTTCTATGGCAGCTGTGTAGGCGACATGGAATTTGACGTCAGAATTCGTATCGGACTTCTCTTTCTAATTGTCATCTTTGAAGCTTAATAACTTCATCGCCGATGAAGGTATTTAAAAAATATTTCATAATTGTTAGCTAGTGCTAATAAGTAGGTAAGTATTTCATTTTGCAAATAAAAAAATGCATACATATTCCCTATTGAATATCTGCAGCGAAGTTCTCACAAATTTGCACTGTATGACTCTGTAAATAGAGCTTTCTATTCAAGGTCTCACACTAACTTTTGTATTCCAAAGGCAGTCCGAGTTTGTAAACCTTTGCTAGTATCGCCACTTCGTAATAAAAACTCACGCACAACGATCATAGAACCTATTTATTTAAGCCTGATTAGCTTTAACTAAGCTTATATTAGTTGTGCGAACAATTTTAAACCTTAAGTGAGTGTTGTAAGATCGAAATTGGATTACGGCTTTGATTGTAGATGCGATGAAATTATTTATTTAACACATCTATCGTAGATTTAACGTTTTTGTAATATTAAGTGATGTTCAATGTTGGATTTGTTTTAGGGAAAATGAAAAATTGAGAAAACCTGTCATTTTCTTTGTGTTTCGTCTCATTTGTTTAAAAAAAACGAGCATTAATGACTATACTTACTCTTCATAATGGTTTCCTCCGAAGTAGGGTATTAGACTGGATTTTTTTATTACATTTCTCAAAACCTAGAGCAGACAAGACGCAGTTAAAAATTATTGATTAAAAATCTCCAAAAATGGTGGTGTTGGCAGCGTTTTAAAATTTGTAATAAACAGAGACCGCACTAATTGCGTGTGACGTCATTCACAAGTTCCGCTATATTGAATTGAAGCCATCCAGTATATATGTCATTTTGTGTGACAAGGATAGAAGAATAACTTCAAAAGTGTACCTATAACTTCCCTGTTTTTCGACCATTTTTATTTATTTTTTCACAAAACGTAATGTTTTAATATCATCTATCACAAATATTTATTCATTCATTTAGATTTTTCATACTAGTTTAATACCTTAATTGTGATGTCTGAAGTTGGCTTAGGTACACCTCAGGCCACAATAATTCACCAACTCAAGTTATACTACCTCTATACTCGAATGTACGTGTACTTAAAACAAATCCAATATCAACCTTGTAGTTTAAATAATCTCCTAAGAATTTGAAGTACAAATTTTCATCATCACTTTCCACTACATACAGGTTATTCTTATCTATAATGAACACTGTTTAATATCTAGACATACCTAATAATACCTATAATTTTAACAAGCACGCCGTAAATCCATACCTAATGTTATATAACACTACGTGTTTTTTTAATAATTGAGTGTATTCTTACTTGCAAAATATAAAATAGGAAGACTATGAAGAACGTTAAATGAGGCACAATGCACTTCGGTGCCCAAAAAAGTGACCAAAGAATTTCTGTCACAGTCAATCAATCTGCCTTGAATTTTCCCTATTATGTTGGGGTCGGCTTAGCAGTCTAGATCAGCCATACTCATACCTTAACACCCCATAGAGCTTGTACTATCATCGTGAGGGGCCACTATAAGCTACCTACAGTAAAATAAATTGTACCTACCTACTTATATTTTTTTAATACATTCATGGGATTTTTGAATTTGTAAAAATGAAGTTTCAATGAAATTACTAAATATATATACATATAAGGTCCCTTTAATATAGCTGGACAAATTTTAACTCAGCGTTCAGTACCTACGCCTAAGTAAAGATATCCAAGCAAGAAAAAAAAACACTCATTTAAGTGATTTTATTTAGACCTAAAATAATAAATTGCCAACATGTTTAGTGTATTTTCGTTATTTTTTTTTTACCATTGTCCTTATTTTGGTGGTCTGAATGACTTCTATTATATTTATTCATCTATTTTATGCTATGGCATATGCCAAGTTTTTCGATTTGTTACCAGGTGAATAGTTTCAGCACATCATCTAGGAGTTATAGATAAAAACTGGTAGTTTGAAACACTAATATGCTAGACCACACAGACAAGCTCAGGCCGCAGGTTGAGTATGGCTGGTTTATCTCGATGCAACTGAATTGGTTACAGTATTTACATGAAGCTGTCTGACGTCCACAAGTTGGCAAGACTGGCTGTCAGACTTTCTGCCGGCTTCTCACTACTAGGCTTAACATGCTTTCCAAAGTACGGAGAGCTCTCGGTATGTGATGGATGGTTACTAATACCATCCAAGGACCGACCTCAGCACTGAAAGTCGACCCGTGCGTTTTATTTTTATTTGCCCACGGCCCATACCGTTTTCGAGTTTTGTTCGATGGTCTTTATTTTTTTGCAAGCAAGTGTAATATTGTAATGAATATTTACTATGATCTCATGCATTACTGGGCACTCATTCAAAAGCAGGGTTAATCTATGAAATTAAATACTGCTTCAATTACTAGTTACTAATTAGGATTCGATTTCAGTAGACTTTACTGCACATAGAGATGATAAAAAAGTATAATGAGGCTCTGATGTCTATTTTACCCAGTTTCTGGAATGAACACTTTGAAACGCCTATCTGCTTTGATTGGGGGAAAAAATTATATCAATAGCCAATCGACTACTTGACTTAAGTTTAGCTTGTGATGCGGCGATAATTTATTTCCAGGAATTGGGCCTTAGTTACTTTTGTTTGAGTGTATGGCTAATAAAACACATTTTTTTTAAATTGTAAAGATGTATTTGGTTGTTTTTCAGAAACTAAAAATAATACCAGTATGAAAAAGAGCTAGTAAAAAGTCTAGTCTCTATTGAGTGCAGATGCCAGCCCATCAGGCTACCCGAAACTGTCAAATTTTCCCAATCAACCTTGAAACTAATGCTTATGCGATAAAGTTGAAAATCTATTAAAGAAATTTGACAGATTGTTGTAACTTGATGTGCAAGGTGTGTCTGTACAAGGGAAGTCAAGGCCTTTTATATTTTTAACAGGATAAATACTGAAATATGTCGGTTGTCTAAATTATGTCTTAAGTTTACTGAAATCTAGTCCTTAAAGCTAATCTAGACTTCTAGCTTAGATACTAGTGATCCTAGCGTAATTAAAAGTAATTGTATTTTGCCAATCTTCACTGTCTGTAATAATGACAATCTGCCATTTTTTACGTACCCATAGATTTTAATAAGTGTATTAAATGTATGTGTAACTAAATACTGTTGTTTTATTCATATCTTCTTCCAATCCAATGATACCAAAAAAAAAACTGAAACCAGTTAGGTTTAATTTGTCACATAACATTTCATTAATAAATTAAACATAACGGACATTCTTCTTGCTAGTGTACCTATGCAATGACAACCAATTTTAAATATCCATACAACAATCACAATAGATCTATATTATAAAAGGGGTTGTTGCATTGTCTGACATGTTGACATTGCTTATCCACAATACCACTTGGATAGAACTCTTTGTTGCAGAGCTAACTGACGGTATTAATTACACTCTGGTGATCAACCAAACCACACCAACCCTACGCCAAAATTAAAATAGTTGTCACAGCTCCCTAGTATGTCTTTAGTTTATGTCTGACTACCGCCAGACCACCAACACCAATTACTTCCGTATTTGGTAAATATGTCTTTAGTTTATTTGCTTGCTAAAAGTCCTAGCAGACATCAACTCAGAAAGGGATTGTCACCGTATTACCCCGAGGCGAGGCGATCATGTTATGATTCCGATTAGTGTGCGTTGCAGTAGGGAGTTTCATACAAAGAATGCTGAACGGCTCGAGTGCATATGGTGATGATCCCTTTCAGAGTTGATATGTGTGCTATGACCTTAAGCGACGATATCGCCATCCAGCCTTCACAAGCTTGATATTGTCCTGAGTTTTATTCTTAGATGTGGAAATAAAACAAAAAATAAAGTAATAATTTGTCTATATTAAAAAATACTTGGTGCACAAGAACAAATTCTCAAAATATTATTTCTTGCACACCAATATTTTGTACTTAACCTATACTTACAAGTAAATAGACCTTAATGATACAATTGCATCAAAACAAATAGTATCAACAAGACATACAAGCAGCCTACCATGTACTATAAAGACAAAACAGTAAGTAAAANAACTAAAAATAATACCAGTATGAAAAAGAGCTAGTAAAAAGTCTAGTCTCTATTGAGTGCAGATGCCAGCCCATCAGGCTACCCGAAACTGTCAAATTTTCCCAATCAACCTTGAAAATAATGCTTATGCGATAAAGTTGAAAATCTGAAAGAAATTTGACAGATTGTTGTAACTTGATGTGCTGACGTCTGTACAAGGGAAGTCAAGGCCTTTTATATTTTTAACAGGATAAATACTGAAATATGTCGGTTGTCTAAATTATGTCTTAAGTTTACTGAAATCTAGTCCTTAAAGCTAATCTAGACTTCTAGCTTAGATACTAGTGATCCTAGCGTAATTAAAAGTAATTGTATTTTGCCAATCTTCACTGTCTGTAATAATGACAATCTGCCATTTTTTACGTACCCATAGATTTTAATAAGTGTATTAAATGTATGTGTAACTAAATACTGTTGTTTTATTCATATCTTCTTCCAATCCAATGATACCAAAAAAAAAACTGAAACCAGTTAGGTTTAATTTGTCACATAACATTTCATTAATAAATTAAACATAACGGACATTCTTCTTGCTAGTGTACCTATGCAATGACAACCAATTTTAAATATCCATACAACAATCACAAAAGATCTATATTATAAAAGGGGTTGTTGCATTGTCTGACATGTTGACATTGCTTATCCACAATACCACTTGGATAGAACTCTTTGTTGCAGAGCTAACTGACGGTATTAATTACACTCTGGTGATCAACCAAACCACACCAACCCTACGCCAAAATTAAAATAGTTGTCACAGCTCCCTAGTATGTCTTTAGTTTATGTCTGACTACCGCCAGACCACCAACACCAATTACTTCCGTATTTGGTAAATATGTCTTTAGTTTATTTGCTTGCTAAAAGTCCTAGCAGACAT
This sequence comes from Mamestra configurata, assembly GCA_002192655.3. Classification (NCBI taxonomy): domain Eukaryota; kingdom Metazoa; phylum Arthropoda; class Insecta; order Lepidoptera; family Noctuidae; genus Mamestra; species Mamestra configurata. The sequence goes on along the minus strand of NDFZ01001252.1, from coordinate 4,414 downwards.
CAACTCAGAAAGGGATTGTCACCGTATTACCCTGAGGCGAGGCGATCATGTTATGATTCCGATTAGTGTGCGTTGCAGTAGGGAGTTTCATACAAAGAATGCTGAACGGCTCGAGTGCATATGGTGATGATCCCTTTCAGAGTTGATATGTTTGCTAGGACCTTAAGCGACGATATCGCCATCCAGCCTTCACAAGCTTGATATTGTCCTGAGTTTTATTCTTAGATGTGGAAATAAAACAAAAAATAAAGTAATAATTTGTCTATATTAAAAAATACTTGGTGCACAAGAACAAATTCTCAAAATATTATTTCTTGCACACCAATATTTTGTACTTAACCTATACTTACAAGTAAATAGACCTTAATGATACAATTGCATCAAAACAAATAGTATCAACAAGACATACAAGCAGCCTACCATGTACTATAAAGACAAAACAGTAAGTAAAACTTACACAAAATTGTCACTTATGATTTGGCAAGATAGTACTTGATAAGCAAACAGTATATTATCAGGATATTTTGTAGTTAATGTTGATCATAGATAACTGATTTTGGTAACCTAATTTTACTAGTTAAAAGTAAGAGCATATTAGGCTTTATATGCCAACACACAAAAACTATTTTATATCTCCTTAACCTTTTGAACGCCATTGTCACATATACATGACAAGCATGCCCTGTATGCCAAATGCCACAAATATGTGACAAAAAGTACGGCGAATTTGGGGCTTGGCGTCAGGGGCACACCAATGCGTTTATATTTTGGCGTTCAAAAGGTTAATTGAACATAATGGAATTATCTCTTGAGGTAGGCAATAAATCAGAAAGAAAAAGTACAGATATTCCTACCAAAAATATAAGTCTGCAAAAGGGTTTAAAATTAACCCAACTTTACACCCAGTATTTCCATTACCGTAACAAGGAAAATTACAGACAACATCAATTCAATACCAAATATCAACTGAGAACAAATTTCATAACTACAAAACATCAATCTGTCTTATTTTCCTAACCTAAATTGGATGTCCAAGCAGCTTAATTTCTCCCCTAACCTCATCGTACAATTCCTTATAATCGTCATGTTCTTTGACGAGCACCATAACGCATCCTCGCATCGTGCCCATGGCTGCTCCAATGTCTTTGCGGCTTGGTGTGTAGCAGTACGGGATATCCTTCTCTTCGCACACTGCCGGTAAGTGGCACATGATCTCTATGGGTGAAATGTCTCCAGCGAAGAAGACTAGTCTGGAAAAGATAGAAGAATGTTATGATTAAATAGGTTATAGTGTTTTGAGTACTCTGTTGTTGTGAATTTAAGGCATTTTGGTTATGTCACAAAAAGTCACCTTGACACAACCCACCAATCTCATTTTAAGAAGCATTCTATTATTTAGGAATATCACATTGTAGACCAGTAGACCATAGTACATACAAACAGTTGTTTTCAACAATGTTGATTACCTACTCATTTATGGAAATATTGCAACTAATATTTAGTGATATTAAAAATTGGGTCAGTGGGTCGTCTTAGAGGTTGTCTTAATTTGATCAGAACTATCATGCTTTGTTTAATTCAACGCAATGGGTGTCCCTTCGATGCGTATTTACATAACCTCAAAATAAAAAAGTAACGTTTATTTACCCTTTTTCTCCAAGCCGCAACTGTTTCTGTACGATTTTAAGCCCGTTTCTAATGAAGTTTTTGTGAGAAGTAGACTTCTTGATTAGTTTGTAAATCTTTTTGCTTAATTTCTTCGGTGCCATAGGCTTCGCAATCACACTGCAGTGGTCAACTTTCTCATCGTAACTTTGTGGCTCGGCTTTAATGCTAGCGTCTCCCTGATCCTCTTGCTCGACGGGCTCTTGTTTTACTTTTCCCATTTTGATATATTTAAAAGTATTTTGTGGTTTTAATTAGGAATTTAGTCGTCAACACGTGCGCACGCAACAACAGGCAAGCAGGCGCGTACCGCGTATTCGACAACTATCTTGACGTTCTGAAATTATTCAAGTTCAAGAACGACATTGGGTTATCATTTCCAAAAAAAATAAAAAAACAATTCAAATGTGTANACGTTCTGAAATTATTCAAGTTCAAGAACGACATTGGGTTATCATTTCCAAAAAAAATAAAAAAAACAAATCAAATGTGTGGGAAGAAATAAAATAACTAAACTATCATCAGTTTCGGTTCAATCGGAAGTTTAAAATTAAAATAATTTTCCTTTTTCTTTGAAATAAAGATGATCTTCGAACATATTAATTGAACGATTGTTTTGCTTCATTTTACGCAGTTTCAACATATTTTTCTTCAATCGTTTATTTCATCGTGTTTGNTCGGAAGTTTAAAATTAAAATAATTTTCCTTTTTCTTTGAAATAAAGATGATCTTCGAACATATTTTTGAACGATTGTTTTGCTTCATTTTACGCAGTTTCAACATATTTTTCTTCAATCGTTTATTTCATCGTGTTTGTTATTGCATACACGAGGGTTTTAAAATTTAATATTCCGTACCTAAAAAAATCATGCATTAAAAATTGTAATCAATCACCAACATTTTATCAGAAGTACGGAACATAGTTTTTGTTACCATGGAAACGGCTACATGTCAACAAATTTCTTACAATTCACGCAACTTGCGAATAAATAATTTAATTTACGATGAAATATATTGTTGCACACTAACAATAAGTCCAGTTTTATCCAAAAAGCCNCGGAACATAGTTTTTGTTACCATGGAAACGGCTACATGTCAACAAATTTCTTACAATTCACGCAAGTTGCGAATAAATAATTTAATTACGATGAAATATATTGTTGCACACTAACAATAAGTCCAGTTTTATCCAAAAAGCTTTCCAAAGATTTTCCCCATGATGGTATTTTCAGCTTAATATCTCAATTCATGTAGTTAAAAATGTTTATTGTTGTGCTGATTCGTGTTGCAATTTCTAGGGCCTTCTGAATATTTTGAAAAAGTTGCGGTCCAATCCTGATAAGGAGTTACGTCTTCTGCTTCTCGGGCTAGACAATGCTGGTAAAACTACGCTGCTGAAGCAGCTGGCATCAGAAGATGTGAACCATGTCACACCGACTGCAGGGTTCAACATAAAATCTGTTTTATCCAATGGTTTCAAGCTAAACGTCTGGGATATCGGCGGGCAGAGGAAGATAAGACCGTACTGGCGAAATTATTTCGAGAATACTGATATTCTGGTTAGTACTTACTTACATATTTTTTCAGTGTAAGAAGATCCTTGTCAATTCAAAAGCTAGGTTGATATGGAACGAATGGAATGGAACTTAATTAAATGCGGGCTTAAGTCACACTGCATGATGCACAGTGTGATATAAACCCTCATTTTGTTTCACCTTGGTTTTATTGAAGAATTCCATAGTTATTATCATTACAAAGATCAGAGTAAAACTCCGAAATCGCCATGACTTATATTTCTTCAGAAAAAAAATTCAAAGTTTGCTTATAACCGGGGCCGGAAATACACAAAAAAATATATTTCAAAATAACTGAACTTTTTATTTTAATTTTGATTGCATCAAATAATTATACATATAAACCATACCTTTTGACAAGTTTTTGTACATTTATGGTGATTGGATTAGGAGAAACTAATTAATTTCTCATTTTCGTTTTGTTTTTTGTTCCACATTAACGCCGTATTAGAAAGAGATTCATATATTGAATGATAGCTTAAACAAGCCCTTATGCGCAGTATTAAAATCACAATCTAATACCGCGTTATTTAGAAGTTACAAATAATATAAATTATATCCGGTTTTTTTGTAGCTAGGGTTGTCACTTCAAGTTAATATTTATGACATCTGGGTCAGATTTATTCTATTCGATTTTTAATTTCGTAAGTACGTTTTGATGAAATTCTACATGTTACATGGAAGGAGTCCACCCTCGTGAAGCAAGTGCCAAAACACCATGTCAATACATGCAGCATGGAGAGACCGGGGGTGAGGCATCATGGAGCCGTTCCAGACTCATGATGCCATGATGCCATGCTGAGGCAACTCAGCAGGACCTGACCCGCCCTGCTGAGGGATGTCCTTCTGGGCTTCGACCAGAGGACTTAATTACCCACCGAATTGAGAACCTCCTCCTTTTTGGGAAGTCGGTTAAAAACAAAGTCCTCCGCCGCGTCTGTCTGTGTGTCTATCTTTAAGAATGAATTCAGTTGTATGCCCTACAGAGAATACAATCTTCCTCAGCCCAATTGAGCCTTACGAGGTGAACACATTAATAAAAAATTTGAAAAATAAAAATAGCCACGGCGTTGATGAACTTCCACCTTCCTTATTCAGACAATGTGCAGAAAAATTAACCTTACCATTTTATAAATTATTAAACCAATCATTTGAAGAAGGAGCTTTTCCCAATC
>NDFZ01001250.1:0-13261 GCA_002192655.3 Mamestra configurata | reverse complement strand
AGTTTATCATTTCTGCAGGAGCATACTTTGAAGGCGATAAAATAAATTTGGAAGAATAACTAACATTTTGTGTTTTATCGACCTTTTCCCGGTACTTTCTTGACATAGTAGTAAATTAGGATATATCAAACCACGAGTTTGGCCATACATCAATCACGTTTAGTTATTGATACCCTTTACCAAAAAGGTTATCAGAAATGATTTTTGATTTCTTTGAAATATTAGAAAAAAATAAAAACAACAGAGCACTATCGAAATTTTGTAAATTAAGTAACATAGTACTGATGACCTATTTCAGGTCAAGAACAATAGACCAAGTATATTTTTTTTACCCAGAATAATTGTAATAAAAAAATCGAAATTGAAATAAAATATTAAAATTGTTTTTGCACCTAGATATAATTGCATAGGTCCTAAACATGATGTTTTAACCTGAATTGTGTTTTTACAAAATGTATAGTCCATTAATGGGTTCTGCTGTAATAAGTATTATAAGTAAACTTTGATAAGCCAAATCAATAACTGAGTTTACAAATAAATAGCAGGAGTTTACAGGCACATGGCTAATTTACATTTAAATAGCCAGATTTTACAAATAAATAACAATTGTTTACAGATAAATAACAATAGTTTACATTAAAACAGCTGAGTGTACCTGGTCAGTGTCCGTGGGTCCTCCCATGTTGAGCATCACAATAGCTGTCTTTGGTTTCTCTTCATATTTGATTTTTCTTGAAGAGTAACATGCTGTCCTGGGTAGACGGGTGAAGGCTGTGCGACCTGTTACCATATGATTGTACAAAATATCAGTTATCAAATGGAATGAGAAGTGATCAGGCGCATCATCCCGCTTTAGGCAGAGCAAGTGTCAATCTTTTACTGACTAAAACCCACCCATGTTCCTTCAAATGCCCTTTGAGTTCCATGTCCATGGTAACTCTTTCAAACAATTCAACAACTCAGGCAGATGTATTTTAGGGTTAGCATCCAATCTAACCATTAATGTTTGTCTGTACACTTGGGTATTTTATTTATTTACAGAAGCCAAAAAATCTGACTACGGTCTTGCCAAGAAGTACCGTGTCACCCGGTTAATGGGTTGTGGAGGTCTGGTAGGCAGCCGCTCCACATAAAATACTGGTATTCAGCTAAATCTGGATTGGCTGGAAGCCGACCCCAATATAATTGGGAAAAGGCTAGGCAGATGATGAAGGACCTTAAAAAAGGAATGTAAACACAAATATTAAATTTTTGAAGACATAGTTTGAGCTTAGTCTACTCCTTCAATTACAAGAGGCACAGCTTGCTTTTGCAACTAAGTTAACATTAAACTAAAATACAAACTCTAGCATTAAAGTCAGTTTTTAAGACAGACATTATAGTTAGTGGGTGTCAGATGAAAAAGTACTTGTATAAAAAAACAACCATAAAAGCGGTTGGTTTTTTTTATACAAGTATTTTTTTTAAATGGTTCTTTACTATCAAACAGATACAGAATACCACCCTTAAATATGATCACGAACTTTTGAAATACCCTATATTAAGGCTGCCACAGGCAAGTCCGGTTAAGCAGTCAACAACTGCCAAGATTGACCGGTGAGAGGACACTCATTAACAAAAAAAATATTAAAACACCCAGTTGATGTACCCACACTGTACAGATGTGTCACTGGATAATTGTGAAAAAGTAATCTCATTTTTCTCATTATGACATGGAGATATTGGAAACTTGAATTTGGATGAGATATACTTATTATAATATTTCTAATAAATATTTATTACAATCATACGGAGTTTGCAAACTATCTGGTAACAGGTACAAAGTTTTCAAAAATAATAATACCTAAAACTTTCCATCACAATAATGAATAAAGATTACGAAATTTTTACATAACTACATTTTTTATAGGTCATGTTTATTTATCGCTTATCGACCTTTTTACAATAAGTTATTGATACAGTTGCGGCCCATATTTATCGGCGATAAATACTGAAAGTTTAAGTATACACATATGGTACAATACAATATTATTTTCCATGTAAGAAAGAGCAGTAAAAAAGAATAAGAGATATTTTGAACTTACTTATTGAGGTAAGCATTTTAATGACTGACACTGATGTAGGAATGTTTTAATTAATGCGTAAATGTACGAATGCTTCCAAATAAATGCAATACGTTTATGATCAAATAGTTATTTAAATTTAATTATTTTTTTCACGCATCATCACTTGCCGGAAAATTGACATTTGACAACTGGCCGAGTGAATGATGTCTGATTGAATTTGGATTATGGACGTCGTTCTTTTCACATCATTCGTTCATTCAGTGATGTGCCCATGGAATCAGATACCACAAAAATATCTGCTTGACATTATTTATTTATATTTATTTATAACTATAAACAAATTCAAAAATAAAAACAAAAATTAACAAATAAACTAAACTTACATCAAACTAAATATAGCATCAAAAATTCGTCCTCAACGTTGTCATCTGGTAATGTGCTCAAGAGACTGGCGGCATAGCCACGTTGAATGACAACAAAGATATTAAATTGTAAATCTCTTTGAATGACAATTATAAAGCCTCTGGCCTGAGTAAAAGTCAGCTCTTGGGTCACGGGAAGTGTCTACCAGCCGTTTCGAAATTTCTTTGAAAATATAATTTAGTCTAGTTTTATTTCTTTAGGATTTTGAAGTCGAGATAAGTTTTACGATTGTATTTTAGGAAGAACTTTATAAAGCCAAGATGATTGGATTTTTAGGCTTAATCCTTTTGTCAACGGAGGCGTTGACTGGAAAAATCTCGCATGTAAGTTTGAGGTTTTCTATTAGATATACTCATTGAATGAATGTAAATATACATATGCAGTAATAGCGTCTGATATGTGATATGAACAAAGCAAATACTCCACTTGAGCCAACGTTATCATTGCTTTGGACTTCAGTTTGAAGTTAGTTTTTATAATATTTTGAAATACTGTAACACTCTCATATAAAGAATGAGTGTTGCTACACTTGTTTACTTTGCCTAAGGTTTGAAAACACATAATATAAACAAAAGAGAACAAAACGTTAATAAACAATAATACTTTATGACGCAAGTAGCTTCGTAAACGCTCATCATAGATGAACGAAAAAAAAAAGTGGTAAAAATTGTCTGTGGTGTATTTACATCAACGTCAAAGTATTATTTTTGTGATTGTGAAAGTTATCGTTTAATTATTTATTTACTTATTTTTTAATCATCATTATTAATCGATTGCGCAGAAAAATACGAAGATGACCTGTCGCAACGCTTCGCACGCGGGCAGCTGGTACACAGAGAATGGTATGCAAACATAAAAAGTTTTATAATTATTCATCGTAATCGCTTACGAATTGAATTGATTACATCGTGAATAAATTTAAAAGCATCTTTTTGGTGCACATAGATCAGATTTTGGATGTAAAAGGGATAAATAAAAGTCAAAAGGTTATTGACCTTTGTATTCAAACCTATATTTAAAATTCTTTTGTCTCTTTCAATGATGAATCTTTATGCTATAACATTTCTTGAAACAATGATGGTGCTGTGAGAATAATAACCTTGTTTATAACCTAACAAGCAAAACAAAGATAATCCTGAGATAAATAATAAGACTTGATCAAGTTTTAAAATCTTATTTATTCCCGCCCCTTTACTGTCCTGAAATAAACTCGGTATTGATTTTCTAAAAAGTTGACCTGTTGACCTATGTAGGTCTAAAAATAAAAAGCCAATTGATTTTTTTGTCGTTTTTGCATTCGTTCAGGAATTAGAACTGATAAAAAAAATCTTTTTTTTTTATTACCACCATAAATTTAACCCTGAAACTGAAGTGAATTCATTTAAGCAGTGTCATGACGTTGCGTTTTCAAGTGTTTATAAATATTTTCTGTGAGTCATTCTTTACATCATAAAACTCAATGATATTGCGATTAGTAGTTACTTGTTCTCATATCTATACAATTTTCATGGTCAAGAGTAAATAATTGAAATAATCAGTTGTTATCATATTTATATTAGTAAGTATTTTAGCTTCTGTAATATACATTTTATTTTATTCTCAAACGCACGTTATCAAGTTTCCGAACGAAAACGGAAATCGCGGTTGCCATGACAATGACAGCCATTTCAAACAAACGTCAATTCAACTGGCAATCGCTTTGTATTTCTAGTAAACATTATCCTTAAAAATGTCCGATAAAGCGAAAATATCGGCTGCATCATCGAAAACATCGATTAAAACAAAGCGCCAATCAACAGTTAGCGTGCAACCTGCATCGTCGCGCTCCAAATTCGCGCCATTAAAAGATAAAAATGTTCCATGTCCGACTACGAAAAAAAGTAATACAAACAGCACTATGGCTGTTGCGGATACCACAATAATGAAACAAGAATCACTTCCGGATTTTGATGCGGAAACCCGCCAAGTTGCTTACGGGAAATTTTTACGAACAATGTTAGAAGAATGCCTCATTGACGAAAAAGTTGAACGCGAGGAAACAATAATGGACGTTCAAATGACTCAATTGGCTGATAGATTCCAGAAGACTATGGATCAATTGGATAAAACTAACAAGAGACTGATGAATATATCTTTTGCTGTCGAACAACAGAGGTTAGTATAGAATTCTTTGTAAATTTAATGTATACTTACTCCACAGCTAGGAGATCGTGGGTAAATAACATTATAAATAGCTGCCGTACGGGTTGATCTTCGAGGTTAAGCAACGCTTGCCGAGGTCGGTCCGTGGATGGGTGACCATCCATTACAAGTTGGCCTTGAAAAGAATCTAGATTTACTATAGTTGAGCACTCACAACGGTCCGAACATCAGGACTAAGTGTGGAAACCCAACCCAATAGAGAGCTCTAATATAATTTAAGTAAATAGCTGATTATAATCAACTAACTGAAACATTTACCTCTTCATTTTCAGACTACTTGACCTTAAAACCCGGGTCAACACTCAATTTTTCGAAACCACAAATAAATCGAATGCAGCAACTCTCCTCCAAGATCTTCGTACTACGGAACAAGCGTACCTTGACAAGATAAACCTTAAAGATGTGGACTTTGGTTACAACCAGATGTCCGGCCACAAACAGCTTTTAGACGCTGTCAACGACGCTATTGAAGGCCTTGAACAGATAAAAAAAGAGTCCGACTTAGATTTAGACAAGTTCAAAGAGTACGAGAAGTCACAAACAAGTATTGAAGAGTTAGAAAAAGATAGATTTGACTTAGAAAGTTTAAAGTCGGAGTTTGAAGCGAAGTTTCCGAAATTCAGTGAGCAGTTACTGAAAGAAGCGTCCGAAAAGATTGCGAAGATTATAGAAGATGATGAGAATGATGATGGGGATGGTGACGATTGATGATGGTTTAATTGTTTAGTTTCATAAATTTTTCTATATGTCTGTATCAATTAAATTGTCCCTAATCAGTGGCAAATTGGCTGTCTGCCCAAGCCAGCTAATATGCATATGTTAGAAGTATATATTACCACTACTAAAATCTATGGGATAGCCCATAGATTTTCTTACTAAGAAAATAAGTAAGGCCTGGGGGCGCTGGGATCGTAGTAGTCCATATAAAGCTTTAAGTTTGTTAATTAGAAAGAGAACTTTGATGTGGCCCTCTGACTTCAAAAACTGTCTTAAAGCTCAAAAAGCTGCCATAGATAACGGCGTTTTCGTGAAAAAACAACACACAGCTCCAAAACAAGTATCTTTGTAACTACTGGGGCTGCCCCAATTTATTTATTTGTTTATTGGCAGAACCCAAGGTAATAAAAGTAGTCATACAATGTGACACCCAGAGATGCCCCTCAACAACTGATCACACACCTACTCGCATCCATGATTGACCAGTCCCAAGTAATGACTTCATGTGCCGGCACAAGTTACATAGAGGACAATACAATAACTGTCACACTCTGGAATTCCAATGAGCAGGAAAATAATTTTAACTGCCCAATACACAGGTGCAAAAAGTTTGCACCTGTGTATAGGCAATAGGTTTGTACGGGCTAACGGAGTTTTAAACAGACACCCATGGTCACTATTTGGAACTAGTAATCATAATGATTCCAAAATTTGCAGATTTTTAATTAAATTCATCTCTTTGGCCTTTTGAGCAATTTTGTTGCTGTTTCCACTGTTAGTATTATATTTTTCGATAAACTGAACAAATAAATATGTGTAGTGTAATAAAAATTCATTGAATTATTAGAAAATTACAGAAATACCATGCAGAAAAGCTTCTAAAAAGTTGAACTGAATTAAAAAATGTTTAGTCGAAGTGTTGATAATTAGTTTATTTTTTTGTATTAAGTTGGTTATAATAAATGTTGTATTGCAGCTTAAAAATGGTTTTACNATTGAATTATTAGAAAATTACAGAAATACCATGCAGAAAAGCTTCTAAAAAGTTGAACTGAATTACTTAAAAAATGTTTAGTTGAAGTGTTGATAATTAGTTTATTTTTTGTATTAAGTTGGTTATAATAAATGTTGTATTGCAGCTTAAAAATGGTTTTATTCTAAAAACTCTATATTCTTCTTGGCATTTAACCAATGTTAAACGTTGGCTTTTTAATGAGAAGCCTTATTGTTATCGGCAATGAAGTCTTCTCAGTTACATCGTCGATGTTCAGTGTGATTTCCCATCCAAAATAAAGAAGGTACAAGTGCCACGTAGCTTCAAGGCTGTGTCCTTTGAAAGATTAGGCGTCGTTCTAATACAAAGCGCCCACAAATAAGTGATCAGTCACGTCAATTTGTACGGCGAAAACGGAAGGTAGGCGCCCTCTGTTGACGCCACAATGCATCCGCGTTTGGCATACAAATAAACACAACGTTCCGTATTCGCGCGATGATTTTTAGCTTTATATTAGTATCATAACTAAATCTTGAAAATGCCTTGTATTAACCTTTTGAACGCAATTTTATGTTAAAATGTGACAAAGGAAAGCTTACCCTGGACGCACCGCACAACAAGGTGTGCGGTGCGTGTCTACCCGTGGTAGTCCACGGTGCGGGCTGGTCCGCGAATGACCGTTATATCACGCACCGTGGGAAGCTGTGGTGGCAAAAATATACGTAGGTGTATCTAACAGCCGATTTCTTTTTCGCGATTTCGGGCTTAACTGACGAGTCAGCAAAGGCCAGTGCCTGCCAGGGTTGCGGAATTGTTCGAAAGAGTTACCGCGGCCCTGGAACACGGGTGGGTCTTAGTAAGAATCTGAAACTCCCTTTCGCTCCACCCAGAGCGGGGTAATCAACAAATTACTCCTTAATTTGTTTATTTACAATCCAAAAAAAGGTGCCTCTTCCTATGCTTTTCCACCCTCATCTGCCATGTAAATAATCGATACATTTTGCTTGTCGTTTTTCATTCATCTTCTCATCCGAACCTTACCGTTTTGTGCAGGTAACGAGCTGTCCCGGCAACTGGATCTCTGGATATCCAAAGCGGATCTCACTCATGGACCTGCGAGGGCTATCATTGCGCCGTAAGTGTAAATTAGATAAATTTTATCTGAACATTATTGACCTAGTTCATTTTAATAGTACATTGCCCACTGGGAGTAAAGATCTCTTACGGCAGGTCTCAACAACGTATCTACCTTTGACCAACTGTCAAATTAGCTACCAACAGTAGCTGAAACGTCATGTTTTCCTTTTAAATATGACGTTTCAGCTACTGTTTGTAGCTAATTTGACAGTCTGTAAAAGGTAGATACGTTATTGAGACCTGCCGTTAGCCTCCAACCGTATCCGGGTTGCCAGGACCTAAAACTGGGAAGCCGAACAGACCACCTAATTTAGCCGGACTTTTAGGTAAAATTTAATGAAAAGGCCGGACAACTTATCCTATTCAGGATTATGTGTCTTTTAAATAATGTTTTATAGCATTATTGTACGTAAATCTAGGCTTTTTGACTCGTCAAAATACATAAAACCGCTTTATGTTGTAATGAAAAACAAAATTGGATGTATCAATCTTTAGTATGCAATTTTCAGTGAAAGTATTAAAAGTTGGACAGGCCGGACATGCATCCTAAAAGACTGGCTATGTCCGGCTTTATCCGGACGCCTGGCAACCCTACTTAGGGGTACTGCGGTAGAACCGACTTGATTTAGAAACATTCCATCAAATTCTGTCTCAACCATAATAAATGGAGACGATGCCAAAAATCTGTTCAAGTTCACTGTCACACGCATTTCGATTATAAAAGTCCCTAATTAAATAAATTAATAAAAAAACCCATGCTAACTCCAGCTGCAGTACAACTTGTGATAAACGTAGATTCGACAATGTCAAAGTAGTGCACAAGTACCGATACCGGTACCACTCCAATACCGATACCGTACCACTCCAACACCGAGAATCGCGGTATCGGCACAGAAATGCTTCTATTCGAGTATTGTGCAATAATGATTTTTTTAACTAACTTTGATGACTATGAATCTATTCTACCTACTGAATGATCTGTCTGTATGTCTTTTACTAGTAGCTGTTGCTAAATTATGATGTCCATGTCTATGTTATAGTCACGCGGGCTATTCGTACTGCGGAGCTTGCGCAGCATTCGCCTACAGACAAGTTAGTCCTGTCGTTGTGTGAGTATAGATATTTAACCAATGTTTATTGATTAATTCTAATCAAAGTAAAAATTGCGGAGTTAATTTTGTAGTCCGTTGCCATTTTCTAAACGGGTTATTTATTATATTTTCCCCCAATCGACGACATTCTGTCAACGCCGCCGGTTGTCGCTGAAAACCAGCGCTGTGGCTCTGGCGAGTCCCGGCATTATGCTGAGCGATGGCCGTTTTGCGCGAATGAGACGCATGTCTTCCCAACAAAGTTATGCAACTTTTGTAATTTTGTTTATTTATTTTTTTGCTATGCGTCATGCTTGGCGCAAATAAACTCTTTTTCTTTCTTTGTTTTTTCTTATGTTTGTACGTTTTCGTTCCAGCAAGCGCATATTCATCCTGGGTCCCTCCCACCACGTGAGACTCGGAGGCTGTGCGCTCTCGTCGCTGGATAAGTACCAGACTCCCCTCTACGACCTCACCATTGATAAACAGAGTGAGTATAGCTGCTTTATTCATTTATCAGTATTTGTTTGTTTGCGAATGATAAATGATATTTATTTTACAAAAAAATGATAATAAATAATAACACTTATGTACTATTTCTGCTCATTGATATGCATACAAAATTAGATAGCCACGGTCATCGCACAAGTATGAAATTCAATCTATTGCGGTCAGGTCATGTTTCAGTGCACCCGATATATTGTTACCAAGTTACAAAATCATTATCGATTCTGAAAACATTTTCGCATACTCACAGTAGAATAGAATTTCTCTGTATTCGAGTATTAAAGACTCAAAAATAGTCATATTTCTTTATTTAATAATCATCATCTGCGGAGCCTTTTCCCAACGATGTTATAATAATACCGGTATCGGTTACCATTTTCTGGTACCGGTAATAGTACTGTTATTGGTACCTAATGTCGGTATTTTGTTCTGGTATCGGTTACTGGTTTTGGATACCTAATAAAAAAAGTATTTAAGAATCTTTTTTTTTTTTTCAGTTTATGCTGAGCTGGAAGCGACTCGTCAGTTTGAGTGGATGGACGTCCAAACCGATGAGGATGAACATTCGATCGAGATGCATCTGCCTTACATAGCTAAAGTTATGGAAGAGTAAGTACCTAAAAATTTTTTTTTTGTCTTATGAAATATAGGGCTATTGGCCGTAGTAACTTTTAGTTCTAGTTTTTGTTTGTGCTATAAATATAACTAGTATTTCTTTCTAATTGACATACTATAAATTCAATAAAACTCGGGAAGGCTTTCGTTTCAAAAAGAGTTCATGCAAAATTAAATATTAATCTGATGAATTAGGTACGTATGAAACAGCAGATAATTTTGATATTTTAAGTTTGTGGTTAATACTAAAAGTTGTTTAAAATCTATAATATTCAGCCATATTATTGGTAAGAGGTTATATAAATAAATTACATATTTATTTGTCAACAAAAAAAAAAACTATACGGTAGGTAAAAACTATAGAACGACAAAACTACCTAAAAAATTATGGAAATTGAAGCTTTCTTGACAGATTGCGTTTGAGATGCCAATGCAAACGTTGCTTAAAAATTTGTAAAATTGACATTTGTCAAATAACAAATCACCAATATGCTGTAATTAAAAATAAATGCTTTCGATAGTACACCAATATAACATAATCTTTTCTTGCAGATACCAAACCGGCTTCACAATAATCCCGATCCTAGTAGGTTCCCTGAGCCCGGAGAAGGAAGCTAAGTACGGCGCCATCTTAGCCCCGTACCTGGCAGACCCACAGAACTTGTTTGTGATATCCTCCGACTTCTGCCACTGGGGCTCGCGGTTTAGATACACGTGGAAGGATACCTCGCGGGGGCAGATCTACCAGAGTATCGAGTGGCTCGATAAACAGGTGAGGCCAGCGGTACTATTCTAGAATAGAGTGGAGTGGAATGTAATATAATGGAATGGAATATAATAGGATAAAATAAATTGGAATGAAATAGATAAAGAGTATAGAGTGGTTGGATAAACAGTTTAGGTAAGCGGTACTATTGTACAATAGAGTGGAGTGGAATGGAATATAATGGCATGGAATAGATATACAGTATAGAGTGGTTCGATAAACAGGTTAGGTAAGCGGTACTATTGTACAATATGTGGAGTGGAATGGAATATAATGGAATGGAATAGATATACNAACATTCGATCGAGATGCATCTGCCTTACATAGCTAAAGTTATGGAAGAGTAAGTACCTAAAAATGTTTTTTTTTTGTCTTATGAAATACAGGGCTATTGGCCGTAGTAACTTTTAGTTTTTGTTTGTGCTGTAAATATTACTAGTCTTTCTTTCTAATTGACGTACTATAAATTCAATAAAACTCGGGAAGGCTTTCGTTTCAAAAAGAGTTCATGCAAAATGAAATATTAATCTGATGAATTAGGTACGTATGAAACAGCAGATAATTTTGATATTTTAAGTTTGTGGTTAATACTAAAAGTTGTTTAAAATCTATAATATTCAGCCATATTATTGGTAAGAGGTTATATAAATAAATTACATATTTATTTGTCAACAAAAAAAAAAACTATACGGTAGGTAAAAACTATAGAACGACAAAACTACCTAAAAAATTATGGAAATTGAAGCTTTCTTGACAGATTGCGTTTGAGATGCCAATGCAAACGTTGCTTAAAAATTTGTAAAATTGACATTTGTCAAATAACAAATCACCAATATGCTGTAATTAAAAATAAATGCTTTCGATAGTACACCAATATAACATAATCTTTTCTTGCAGATACCAAACCGGCTTCACAATAATCCCGATCCTAGTAGGTTCCCTGAGCCCGGAGAAGGAAGCTAAGTACGGCGCCATCTTAGCCCCGTACCTGGCAGACCCACAGAACTTGTTTGTGATATCCTCCGACTTCTGCCACTGGGGCTCGCGGTTTAGATACACGTGGAAGGATACCTCGCGGGGGCAGATCTACCAGAGTATCGAGTGGCTCGATAAACAGGTGAGGCCAGCGGTACTATTCTAGAATAGAGTGGAGTGGAATGTAATATAATGGAATGGAATATAATAGGATAAAATAAATTGGAATGAAATAGATAAAGAGTATAGAGTGGTTGGATAAACAGTTTAGGTAAGCGGTACTATTGTACAATAGAGTGGAGTGGAATGGAATATAATGGCATGGAATAGATATACAGTATAGAGTGGTTCGATAAACAGGTTAGGTAAGCGGTACTATTGTACAATATGTGGAGTGGAATGGAATATAATGGAATGGAATAGATATACAGTATAGAGTGGTTGGATAAACAGGTTAGGTAAGCGGTACTATTGTACAATAGAGTGGAGTGGAATGGAATATAATGGAATGGAATAGATATAGAGTATAGAGTGGTTGGATAAACAGGTGATGGAAGCGGTACTATTGTAGAATAGAGTGGAATGGAATGGAATATAATGGAACGGAATAGAACAGGATAGAGTATCGAGTGGTTGCGAAAACAGGTGAGGAAAATTATAAGGCTGGATAGTTTTAATAAATGAGGAATTTATGTGTAAAAAAAACGATTTTATCGAAAAACCCAATCACAAGAAAACGACTAAAAAGTTCCAAACAATTCACTTTTTAAGCGGTCTGATTTTGTCGCCATCAGCGTCCAAATCTGTGATTGAAGTATTGAACTAAGGAAATTCTTGGAAAGGTGTGTCAAATTAAAAAAAAGGCCTTTTAAGCCGTTATGCCGTTAAGACCATTCAAGTATTACGTACGCAGACTTTTTTGTAATTTTGATTTGTCCCGCCCCCTTGTCAGCGATAGTACGCAAAGCTTTCACGCCCTCCTATGCTGACGTATGCATTGGTATAATTTTCAATCGCGTTATACTTTCCCGTCTTTCTTTATTTCTAACTAGATTTTGCCTGCGACTTCGTACGCGCATATCCCGTTTTTTCTCGTTCCCGTGAATTTCGGGAAATCCTCTCTTAGTGCTCCTCTACACTCCCCAAGGAACCTACATGCCAAATTTCAGCTTTCTACGACCACTAGTTTCGGCTGTGCGTTGTCAGTCAGTCAGTCAGTAACGGAAGAATTTTTTATATATTGATTTAAACATGTAGCACTGTGTGAGACTGTAGAGGAATCGATACCGCCACAAAAATATATGTAGTGACATCTATATCTCAGCAACGAACCACGTCAAAACAAATCCTGCATCGCGGCAACAGAGTTCTCCGTGCGATTTGAACATATACATCAGTCCGAATATCAACTATCGGCCAGTTGCCCACCAGACACAACAACCGTCTCGTCGGAGGATCCTCCCTTTTGTATGGAGGTTTGCGAGACTTTACACCCTGTTCCGCATACCCTATATAAGCTCATGCTCATGTTTAATTAGTTTTAGATAAAATTCTTCACTTTGATTAAGAATCTGCCAATTAGTTTAAAATAATCACAAGTTTAAAAATATTCGGCCCGATATTATTAGGCCTGTTGTATATTCTAGGGTATGGACATAATAGAGAAGATGGATCCCCGCACGTTCACGGAGTATCTCAACAAGTACGGCAACACGATATGCGGCAGACATCCCATAGGAGTGCTGTTGCAGGTAACAATTTAATTATA
>NDFZ01001249.1:0-13259 GCA_002192655.3 Mamestra configurata | reverse complement strand
AAAAAAATTGTAAACTAACAGTAATAAAAATTAAGAAAGGACTCTTATTTATTATGGGATATGAATAGGCAGGTTTATGTATTTTTTTTTGGAGGGTGGAAGATCCCCTAGCAAGAAAAAAGTATAGGAAATGCCTATGCATTTTTTTATAATTAAAATATCTATAAACCTCATTTTGAGGTTATATTTGCGTAACTTTTTGAAATTATAATCCTGATTGATGGGTGGAGGGAAGATACCCCCCACCCCTATGATACGCCCCATGGCATGGCAAATCAATATCTCGTGACTCTGTCGCAGCCAACTGGTTTAATCAGCCATTTAATTAAGCGCCTATAAGCGCTAAACGCTGGTAGGACACCACGACATGGATGTTAGGTTCTTTTAAAATTCCTGCAGACTGAAAAGAAGTCGCGCGTAGCGGGGCTCCGTCGTCAAGGTTAGGTTTGAGATTTCATGAAAAATGGCCATCTCCACCTCTGAATTTCCAAAATTAAATATTTTATTTTCTTCGTCACATTGATCCCTATTCTATTAATGGCCGAAGAAACTGCCAAGCCCGTTCATTAAATGATTTTGGCTGGATGTCTTTTAGGCAGCTGGTTAAACGGCGCCGTTCCATGAAAAGGCTAGGTAGCTAACTAAACGGCTGATAAGCTAGTTGGCTGTGTCATCTCCATTTCGGGTCTCGGTGTACCCATGGCTCGTGTGTAAAGGAAGCTTTATTATGATGATAAACGAGCAATAGATTGCAGTTATCGCATCGCCTACGATCGCATAACTAGAGTACAGTGTCTGATTGTTCTAATTTAACCAAGACGATAACACAAGCGGATAAAGCAATAATAAGGTACCTAAACCTTATATCGAATGCACATTCGAATTCTAGATAGGATGTCAGCCCCGCAAGCTCAAAGACCGCTGGGGTGAGGGTGGGGTCTTCACACAATGGGTGTCTGAAGAAAGACGGAACTGCAGAAACTAGCCTAGAAAACGGTGGCGTATGATCCCCACGCAATGTCAGCCTCCTGCAGGAGGTATAAGGCCGCCCAGATTGAATAGTAGCACGTAGCGCGAGAGTGCGTTTGCGGTGCACATCAAGCAGGGGGCTAACCACTGGAAGTGTGACCCGAAGTCTCACCTGCTTTCGAGGACGAGAACGATTACCAGGCTTCATCGTAGGCTCCATGCCGATGTGACGCTGTTGTATCCCGGAGGTAGCGCTTTCTGTGAATGAGTCTACCGACGACTTGTGCCACCCCAACGGTCGGTAAGATACCGTCTTCCCCCTTGCCGTTACTATATAATGTGTCGTTGGAGTAAGAGATGACGCTTTCGCTACCGTATCGAGGGTGCACTCTCGTCCCCTCACCCCATCCGAGCAGGAGTCCCCCAGGGCTCAGTGCTATCCTTAGCATAGTCTTTACGCTGTTCACCAGCGATATCCCCAAAAGTAAAAAGGCGCAGTTGGCCCTATTCGCCGACGACACCGCCATTTACTACACCGGTCGCGAACCTGCCGCTATCGCTCGCACTCTCCAAACATCTGCAAACATCTTGGGCAGATGGTTCAGGAAATGGAGAATCGAGGTTAACCCCGACAAGAGTCAGGCGGTTCTCTTTATGAAACCGCGGCACAAACCCTCCCCCCTCGTTCGATCACCATGTATGGCAAGCCCATCCCATGGGAGAAGCAAGCCAAATACCTGAAAGTCACCCTGAACAGCCACCTCACCTTCGCTGAGCACATAAGGCTGGCCCGTTCTTGCGCCGCCTTCGCTCAGGGAAGGCTTCATTACATCACGACCGCTCGTAGCAAATTGTCACTCAAGTGCAAATTGCGACTCTTCACCGCGGTCATCCGTCCCATCATGACGTACGCTTGCGCCGTCTTTGCACACGTAAAGCCTCGTCATCTCCACAGGATGCAGACGCTCCAAAACCGTTTCCTGCGCAAAATCACGGGTGCCCCCTACTACGTCCGAAATGAGACTCTACATGTAGATCTCAAATTGCCCACCATACAGCAGTTCATGAAACGCATAGCCAAACGTTTCTTCGACACTGCTGTAAAACACCGTAACCGATGCGATAACGCATCGGCCGCCCGATACGAACCCTCCCGCATCTCCAAGGTACGCCGACCGAGGCATACCCTCGTCACGCCCGACGACTCTACCACTCTCCTCCAAGAGAGTCGCAAAGAGACCAGCACTCTTCGCAAACCACGACCGCCGTCCTTCCGCCCTCGCCGCCGCGACCTGTCCGTCAACATCCGCCCGACCCTTGCTAGAGCCAGCCCGCGCCCTTTAATAACAATTCCAGTTCTCACCAGCCCGTCCCTAGCTGTCCTCCCCCCAGCGACGCCCTAAGCCGAGGCCACATCCTTCTCGATCCAGGTAGACTGGGGTAAATGGGTGCTGTGGGTAGGATGCTAAATAAATAATTCGATTGAGATTTCTTCAAAAAGTATATTTATTATTCTTGCAAACAAAATATTTTTCATAATAAAATCATGGAAAACTAAATGTAGATATTTAATAAAAAATGCATGCTATTTCTACACATTCATGGTGATTCAAATGTGCGTTTTATATTATTATTAGATTTTATAACCTCATCGAGATTGTTAATATAGGATAAAAAATATGTTTAAAAATCACATTTTCTCTATTAACAGCTAAAAGTTGTAAGTAAAATATTATTTATGCTTTGTAAATAGGTACATAACAAGATACATAACAAATGTTTTATTTGTGCACATAGAGCTGTCTAAACAATTAGTAAGATTCACTTGGAAAAATATTTATTAAGTACTTATATCTAACAGAAAACTTATCACAGGATGGTAGGGACAACTTACTTACATTATTCTTTGACAATGCAGTGGTAACTAGCGTTATAATAATACTTATCTCTAACCAGATCACACCTTATAACGAAAACCTTAGGCACTTTTAGTTGCTCCTTTTAAACCTTACCTATTCTTTATGAAAATTAGGGTGTTGCCACATCCTCGATTGATCCGCAATCGTTGACTGATCGACGATCGATCGAGGGTGAGGCAATACCATTACAGTGTTTTTAACTGCCATTTTTTTTACATAACAGTCTTGTTAATGTCATGCGTATCATGCGCTTATAAATATTTACCGTCTACCTACCTTATATTAATACTTGTAAACCAATTAATCTATTATATTTATTAAGGCTTAAAATCCAAACATTTTCACATTGCAGTTTGCTTTAGTTTTGGTCACATTTCTACCTACAATCAAAGAAAATATTTGGAGTAAAATGATAGCATAGAACGCAAAGCTTCGCAGTCGATACCTAAAGGTACATCTCTAGAGCAAAATAAATCTAGTTATGGTCTTTTACTCATCTAAAATAGACAAAATGCATGCTAAATGCACAATGCTGTAGCATTTGGTCCTTTTAGATGCACATCTAAAAGGACCAAATATCCGGATCGAAGGACCCACTGAAAAGCATGCGTTCTCCTTTTACATACAATTGGTATGGGTCAATAAATGCATTCGAAAATTAAATTATAATAAAATTACCTAACTAACAATAAACCCATACCGCTATTAAGTCTATCTAACATCAATTAATTCAATTACAAATTAAGGCAATATCAAGTTCTCGCACAGCTGTCGTTTGTTCATCTTTCTTACATAAAACACGTAACTAAGTATGTCAAAACAGTGAGATAAATATTGTAATGTATCTAGTATTTATACTGGAAATAATAAATTGTAAATAATAAAAATATTAAAAAGAAAATGCCAGCAGAACAGGCTTTAGTAGACAAAATGTGAAAGTATACATACATAAAGTCAACTGAGATATTAATATTTTCAACATGCATAAAACTTTACTTATTATGCGTTTTATAACTCAGATCAGTAATAGCCACTTGCCAGGAGTCAATCCCTATTACATCTTTAAACGGGAGTCAAATATAACTGTCGATTAGTGTGCCATTGTACCCATCATCATGAACAACTTTTACTGTGGGACCAACACTGAAATCGCGAAAAAATATCGACTGCCCCCTACATTTANATCGACTGCCCCGTGTGTGCATAACTAGACAAAATGTACTGAACAGTTGATTTTTATTTCGCGATTTCGCGTTTCGTTGTACATCTCGGCGGCTCTGATACTTACATTTCAGGGCAGGTGATGTTTGGTGTTAAGGTTCACTTAGGTATATCAGGGGTTTACTATGAAGTCTTAAAACGATCATGATTCCGCTCTAAGAGAGAGACGGAGCTATACATAGCGAATAGCACTATCCTTTTTGCATCATCGGAATTGGATGGCATTAGCACGTCATAGTAGCCAGAACTATGGTAGACGTCGGATAAATTTGCAATAAAATAGGTACATCTTTTCGTATGTACCCGGAAAACATATTTTTTTTTCCTTTTTTGATTCGTTTCTCATTACTAGAAAATGTAAAGGATCACGATAGATGTCGATTCCAGACAGCTTTATGTCATTATTTCTGTTTTTGAAATTAAGAATGTCAATAAATGTGGTCAATGACCGCTATTGCTTTATTTCGTCGCCTACCATAGCTGCATAACACAAGACTAGAGTAATATGGGTGCGCTAAGGTGCACCTTTGTCTAGCCCTTCGGACAGAGTAGGAGAGACTGGCAACTGGGTGCACACGGCAGTGCACTGTCAACAATATTCAAGAATTTTAATTAAAGGGCCCTGATTGCCTAGTTCATTGATTATTTCAAAGTCAATTTAAGTTGAGAAATTCGAAGTATCCGAAAGAAACTTCATGGTTACTCTTTATAATAAATACATAAACACACATAGTTTTCAATAATTTACAACGTTGTTTCCCTTCGACATGTTGTCGACCGTGTCGTCTCATTTTCCATGGTGTTGAACAAACAAGAATTCGGTACCGCTACTGTAACACAAGCCATGGCCATTCAAGTTTGTGAACCCATTGCCGAATAATTCATTACCGTAATTCAAATTGTCATAATGTATTAAATAACGGGTTTGTTCAAGAATGTCGCTACCTACTTAGATGATAGTTAACCGGACGATTTGACGCTTCTCTTCAATGTGAAGTAAGCTAGTATCCTGACCACGATGAGTTCCACTCCGAGGATTGCGATGTCTGTCCAGTAGTTATCAGGTTCCAAGCTGAACTCGTTGAGCACTGCTTTCGGATGTCTGGAAACAAAAAAAAATAATCAGAATACATTACATAATATTTGTATTATAGAAACGTAAGGTATGGCCGGAAACCAACTGCCAAGGCTAGTAGAAAAGATGGTTCTAAATCCAGCATAGAACTTTATTCATGAATCATAGGCTTAAGAGCACCAGATTGCAGTATGTGTGTACTGTGTGTAGGTATGTATGTAGAAAAAATCGCTGCACAATCCTCAAATATACTTTGCGCTGCGAGCTTCCCAGAGCACTTAACGATGTTCTTTTTTTGTTTTTTTTTTGGGATGGGAAATCATGACTTCTTCCGCTCTGGGTGGAGCGGAAGGGCGTGTCAGACTCTTACTGACTAAAACCGATCCGTGTTCCTTCTAAAGCCCTTTGCGTTCCAGGGCCGCGGTGACTCTTTCGAACAAATTCCGCAACCCTGGCACTTGACGATGTCCTACACTCCCAAAGTCCCAAGAAACCTGTTTCGAAAAAACTATATCATCATCTTCCTGCCTTTATCCCATGTTACTTGGGGTCAGCGTTCTCCATTCTGTCTTATCAACCATTACGCTTACAAAAAGCTCAAAACAAAAGAAAAGTTCTATTGCAGTGCAACACCAAACTATCTATCTAAGTCGCAATCTGTAAAAAAAATATGAAATATGAGGTTACACGAACCTTGTTTCAAAATGAGTAGGTAGAATTGGCAGTCTGATTAAGAATCTCACCTCAAATGACAGTACGTCATAGTGTCAGGACACAGCAGCGGCTGTCGTTCGTTTGAGTAGATGGACAGCACGAGCGCCTCGAAGGCGTAGCGCAGGAACGACGCGTGCGACACCACACGCATCACCGGGCTCATGTGCGCCAGCAGCACCAGGTAGCCCGCGTACACTATCATGGCACACGTCCACACTGCGCCCAGGAATGTGCCGTTCTGGTTCACAATGTATCATTATAGTTAATATCCTGGTGACCTGACATACAGGTTTTGTAAAAAACTTAGTTTAGGCACCAGTCTTCCACAAAATATTTATAAAATTGTGTCTGTAGACTATTTAACTACTTACGATGAAGCTCATCATATTGGCTAAGCAAGTGGTGGATGATATTCTGTTTAAGGTCACGGAAATCCGCGGGATACGAGAAACGCACGAAAGGCTTTTTATGATAGTACGATACGATGTTATTCGGTAGGTCGATGATAAATCATTTTAAAAAGGTTTCGTTGATAACCATGCTTAGTAGTCTTCCATTCCGTGGATCATACATGTGATCATTTCAACTCATCAAGAGAGAACCCTTAATTCCGAGCCAATCAAAGAAGTAATTTTCAAGAAATTTACGTAACTAAATTCTCCCCCCCACATGTCCTCTGCCACATATATCGAAACATGAGAGAACAAACTACGACACAAACATAAATGGTCACGTGCTATCGAAGAGATAACACGATGACTCAAACTGAACCCGTTTGAGTCATCGTGTCCAGGTCCAACCTTAATTAGTAACTTCGACCATTAAGCCACTAATTAAGTAATTCATTACAATAATGAACAGTTTAATTAATAACATATAATTGAAAAGCGGATGTGTCTTTACTTGAAAATTACTTGAGGCATGTTTTACCCGTTACCATTAGGTACTAATCGAAAGATGATTAAATGATTATACAGAACGCTTATTTTTTTTTAAACATTTTCGTGTAATAGCCTTGCCCAAGTTTCTCACCACCAACCTATCAGTCAACCTGTCAGTTTTCTAGCTCAATCGCATGCGGCGAAAGTATCCATTTATCAATACTGAATAATTAAGGGCAAAGAATGAAACCTTGTGGTGACCCCGTGTTGCGGGATTACCACAGGACTCTTTCCTTAGCCCTATTCTTTATCAAATATATTGTTTGCTCGAAGAACATAGTATTAGCCCATTATATTGGAGTGCCAGAAGGTTCTATACTAAGCCCTTTTCTTTTACAAACACACTTAAAACTTCTGGAATTTTTTTATATACGAGTATACTTACAACAGGGTTAAAGCAGGTCCCAATGACATTGCCCATGGCTTCAGCCAGTAGCGCGACGTTGGCAAGCGTGATGACGAACATGACAAACCGGAGTGGCTCCACCGGCTGACCGGAAAGGAAGTACGACGGTACTGAGTACACGAAACTGTACATCACCTGAGGAAAGGAGGAGAATGAGTTTCTTTGTTTAGAAGATCTAATATTGTGCCAGGTCGTCTCGCCACGAGGGCTGGTACGACGTGGTGCGGGAAAAGAATTTCTGAAAGAACTTGGGGAAGCTTTTGCCCAGAAGTGGGATAGACTGGGTTATTTTTTTTAAACGTACCTAACTCTTCCCTCATAATAAAATTGTTTTAAGATTTTTGGAAATCCACTCCACGTGCAGATACAGGCGTTTTAGGACCAAAATCTTTCCAATATGGTCCTTTAATACGGCAGTCGTTTGACGCGGGAGGGTACTGTAGGCAGAGCTATAAATAATATAATGTAGAGCTTTGATAATAAAAGCGTGGGAAGGTAACAGCAAAACCCGACAGCTTTTTACCGGGATTATTTTTTATTGATTTCTTATCATGTCATTAGCCGCAAACCGGAGTTAAGTAATATCATATCGTTCGAGTGCTTGATAGCCGATAAATCGGTTGGCCAATTACACTTTTTATTACAAGTAGCACAAACATTATATCATTATTAGGTAAGTGGAGACACATTAAGGCAATACCAAATTACCAATGGCAGGTATACTGATACTGAAAATTGTCTCATATATTTCAAGTGTATCTTTTATTATCATCATAATTAGTAATTTAATTATAACGAAGAAGATGAATGTTCCTTCATAACTAAGGAACCATTTTTTACTGTTCCTTGCTTTAGGTATTAATTTTTATAAAATAATATTGTCGCATAACTAGGAAGTCACATTTTTTTGCCGTGATAACGTTATTAACTTACTTTACCACCGTTTCTTATGACCTTCGGACACATGGACACATGTGTTGCGTACTACTTACCCTGTGACATTTTCCATTAGCACGCACGTGTTGTGTTCACGAGCTCGTTAACTTCACAATTATGGCACACTATGATTTAATTACAGTAGTTTACCTGCATAGGCTTGCGGGTTGATGGTGACGAGCACTTCATTATGAGTTAATTATAGATCAAAGGTACTGTCAGGGATATTAATTGTTTTGCAGATTGACGTACTACAGTAATTTGCAGTGTTGTAGGGAAATTTCTACGACTGTCAGAGAACGAACTCTAAGAACATCAGTTGTGATTTGAATTTAAATCTACTTATGGGCAGCCTTGGTTTGGGGATATGTCACCGGAAAATTGCAGACTCCGTTAGATTGTAATAAATCTTTATTAGATTTTAATTTCACAATATAACATGAAAAATCGTTTTGTATACAATAAATACCACTCACATTCAATAGTTTCCAATATATCCGTGTTAAACAATTTCACGCGATAAGTACTTTACAATCTAACGAGCGTTTGCAATTTTCCGGTGACAGATACAAGAAACGTTGGAGATACTCCTGGTTTGAATAGCATTCCTCCATTAAATAGAAAGTTCCTCTGTTTTCGTTGAAGCAAAATTTTTCCTTGACTTTGGACTAGTCCCGTGGCATAAGAGGTAAATAAGACGACAGGGTAGGGTAGAGGATTGGGCTAGAGTTGCGGAATTGTTCAGAAGAGTATCGAGTACCTTCAACCAAGTGTCAAATTAGCTACCAACAGTAGCTGAAACGTCATGTTACAAAGGCAAAGATGACGTTTCAGCTACTGTTGGTAGCTAATTTGACACTTGGTTAAAGGTAGATACGTTATTGAGACCGGCCGTAAGAGTATGACACTCCCTTCCGCTCCGCCTAGATCGAGATGAGTCATTTGATGTAATTCCATCCAAAAATAAAGGGTAGAGGATGGGGAAGTTCCTGGTACTGGGAATCCTATGACCGCTGCTTCTTGTCAATGTGGCTAAGTTTGGGTCAAATTAGTTAGGTAGTTAGCACTGTAAAATACGAGGTAAGTTTCAGTCATACACCTGCATTGGTACACCACAAATTAGAGGATCATATTTTGTCATTGATATAGCTCCATAGTTTACCTGTAACGGCATGCCAGTGACTAGTAACGCTGCGTAGTAAGTTTTCAGGTTGTACCAGTTGTTGAAGTTTTCCTTCTTCAATACTGACATCTCGGTGGGTACTAGAAACAGAGGAAAATTCATGATTAAAACATTGTTTCTTATACCAGTGAGCACTTTCGTTTTTATGGGTTTTAGGGTTCCGCACCCGAAAGGTAGCCAACGGAACCCTTTAAAGCTTACGCTGTTCGACCGTCCGTCTGTCATCGAGCTGAAACTAATGAACCGCATAGGAAAAAAGAAATTCTTATGAATGTAACTATCATATACAAAAATAATTTTCCGACTGTACCTACCTAGTTCCAGAGATTAGCGCATTTAAACAAACAAACAAACTCTTCAGCTTTATTATATTAGTATAAATTTATGGTAGTAAAGATCGATACATTTTGAATTTATTAAAAATACACGAAATTATGGAAAAAAAAACTTTTTTTGTTTATTTTTATAATATTAGGAGGATGTTTCAAACGTTTCTTTATAAATGGCCATTGATATTTGATTTATGCATCTGATTTTTATATCAGACATAAAAATATGGCAATAATAAAGCGTTTTGGTTTGCTTTTTATTTTTAGATCAATCACTATCGACTCAGACCAATTGCTTTGATGCCTTACAGATAAGTAGCGGAGCCTGGGGTGAAACGAAGTTCGGGGCAGGACGGGAAATGAGCTAGTGTGCGTGACACGTGCGAGCGAATGAGTCTATGACAGTGTCATTCGAACGAACTTTCGTGTGTTTACATTGGTCAGCGAGAGAACTTGATGCTACTTGTTTTGGGTGCATATTGAAAAAAAAAAACTGTTTTTCTTTGGATTTTTACGAAGTTTTATGCTAAACATCGATGTGTAATCAGGTAAGTTAACGTTAATGTATGCTCAATTTATCCCGCACCATTTCCAATTATGACACAGACAGCGGGGCAAAACTGGAAATTTCACTCCCTTATCGTTGTTCATAATAACCAAAACATTAAATGCATTTAACACTAAACCGAATAAAGGTATGACGAATGTAAATACTGAACGTGGCAAAATATTGAATGTTTTTATGTTTGCATCTAGTTTAGTATAGGTACCTATGTATTGATTTGTTTATAGTTAGGTACATGGTCATGTTTAAGTGCTGCTCATTTTATTAAACTGTATTTTTTAATAATAATTATTATTTAATACCTACTAGCTATATATATAACAAAATAACCGCAATACCTGAAAAGGGTTCATTGTACTCATAATTATGAACAACTTTCTAATTTTATTATCAGTGGTAATAAGAATTTATGTTTACAACGGGAGTACGTTCCCTTGGGATATTTTCCGACATTCACGCAGGCAAAGCTGCTTGCAGAAGCTAGTTTGGTACTTATAACAAATCTGCCTAGCCTTTTCCTCAACTATATTGGGGTCGGTAGTCAAACCAGATATAGATGAATACCAGTATTTTACGTGGAGCGACTGTCTATCTGACGTCCACAAACCAGTAAGTGGGAAGCACGGTACTTCTTGGCAAGGCGGGTGTCAGATTTTCTGACGTCTGACAATCCGTAACGACTGCCAAAGATCTATAAATGACAGCCAGTACCAACGGCTTAACGTGCTTTCCGAGGCACGGAGGAGTCTCGATATGTTAAGATCATCACTCATCCACAGACCGACCTCGGCAAGCGTTGCTTACCTTTGAAGATTGATCCATGCAAGTGTTTTTATGTAGCCACGAGCACCTCATTTATGTTATCTATCACTATATGATAGAATAGATTTAATGGACCATTTTTTAATCTTTTTAAGCCACAAAAGTCATCGAAATGACTTTTTAATGAAAAAAAAACAAGTACTTAACAAGAAATTTGAATTCATTAATGTTTTATTTTTCCGAATATTAATTAATTATTAAATAAGAAAAAATATATTATCAAGCATTAATCCCCACATCCTACATTTGAAAAAGTGAAACGGTTTTAAAAACCGAGATCTACGAGTAGTAGTAGGTTGTGCTTGTGCTGTTTTTACGAATTCCAACTACCTACCTAAGTTTTTGCTTGTCTACATCTTTAAAAAACCCATAGCAACAATTTCGGCAAAACATGAAGTAAAACGTGAGGTTGTAGCGGTATCAATGCCGCCACATGAAAAACAAAGAAGCGAAATTTGTACAGCAACAAAAAGAACCGCAGCGCCATCTACGACGAACTAACAACGAAATCCTGCATCGCGCAAGCAAAGTTCTCCTCAGTGGAGTTATGCGGGACTTTACTCTCTGTACCGCATACCTCTATAAGGTAACTTCCTTGGACATGGGTGTCTATAGAAATCATTTATAAATTGCCAATAATGTAGGTACTGCTTAGATGGTTATTTTGATGAGAGTCCCGATACATTTTGCCTTACGGCATGCAAAATTGTTTAATATAATACATTTACTAGACAATTTTACTATCATTAATTAATCAACAACAAAAAAGAAAGATTCGGAATTAGGTACAATTGCTAATAGTTTAAATTGAAAAGGAAAAAAAAGCTATAAATTTTAACAGATTAAATGTCAATAAATTAAATTACAAAGGTTAACAAAATAATATTNATCAACAACAAAAAAGAAAGATTCGGAATTAGGTACAATTGCTAATAGTTTAAATTGAAAAGGAAGAAAAAGCTATAAATTTCAACAGATTAAATGTCAATAAATTAAATTACAAAGGTTAACAAAATAATATAAAAATGGCAGAAAATTCAATTAAGTACAAATGTCGATAAATACAGTTACCTACNAAATGGCAGAAAATTCAATTACAAATGTCAACAAAATAATATAAAAATGGCAGAAAATTCAATTAAGTACAAATGTCGATAAACACAGTTACCTACAAAAAAAAAAAATAGAATTGCAACAGAACTAAAGATAGAAATGTCAGTACTTAAAACAAATCCCAAAGAAACAGCATACACACAAAATTTTGTCATTAACAAAATCTTTAATTGCGTAGTAACACTTGCCTGTAGCAAAAATTATATTAGGTTGCTACCTAACGTAAAAGTATGGCACCTTGACATGGTATGGTAACAACATTCTGACCGATCGACCGACAGAAAACTGGCCCTGACCAACAGCAGGTCGGACGAGGCCGGTTGATGAAGTTAAAGCCCGGATCATACTGTCTTAGGAATATCTACCTTGACCCTATGTTGTTGGTATACAAACGTTAAGCCTTGTCTAACATCTGATTGGTCTTGACTCACGTTTGAAAGTCCTTAACATTTATTATGAATTTAATTTCGCTTTTCAAGATGGTGTCTGGTGTATATTATCTCATCAGTGAACCCCTAGGTGACAACGAATTGACATTGAAATAGGTAGAAAAACTGAATAAGATTCTTAGTTCTTACTTATTAATAAAATAATGGCGTTTCACTACTACCAAAGTAAGCAATAATGTGGTCGACATTGGTCGTGTGATCCAATAAAAATATCAAAATTATGTTGTTTTATTAAGCTGTGTGTTTGTTGTGTGCTGTAAATTGAAAATTTGAGAACAGAGGGCTTTTTGACAAGGAATTTTTCAAATCGGTTCATAAATGGCGTAGTTATGAGGTAACAAACAAACGAAAAAAACATACAACCGGATTGAGAATGTCCTACTTTTTTCGGTTAAAAATTAAACCAAAATACTATGGGCTGGGTTTGTACTTTTTTATACAAATTTGAAATTCATTTACGTTAACTACACTGAAACGTTACCTAAGTACTATATGTCAAAACATTCGCTAGGCCCTCTGATGGCTTCGTAACTTATTATTAAGCCTTTATTGCCAACATAATATACTATTTTCATTATTTACCATACAATTAAATGTATTTACATAACATATAACAT
>NDFZ01001248.1:0-13256 GCA_002192655.3 Mamestra configurata | reverse complement strand
GATAACAAACACCAAATATTTTTATTTCACAACAATATTTTGAAGGTTTATTTGTCATTCTGTTTTCAGTCTTTTATGAGGTGTGGTTATTTAGGTCACAGGTCTATCTAAAAAGTATTTAAAAAGTGACAAATTCCTTTTATGACAAATAGGTATTTTGTTGATCATGTTTTGAATGAATGATAACAAATAAGTTGTTTTATTTATCTATGAAATAGTATGCAAATTAATAGAAGATTAAACCATAAAATTTAATAACACCTCTTGTTGTGTGATCAAAAGAGAAAGTCTAGACCAAAAATTATATAACCATTGGACATTTCTTGGCTGAACTTAGCAACAGTGCCATGACGATACCTATTTTTTTTTTAATCTGCCCTAACTTTGAATTATGTTCTAAAACATCTGTTTTGAATCTATTTGAATTTGATTATAATTTTCTAGGGATTATTCGCAAAAATAAAGGCGGGAACGTAGTCTTTCATTCATTTTTACATGACTCACGCAACAGAAGCCATTTAATAAAGCTGTAACGTAAACAACGACGTTTTCTTAGAAAAAGATAAGGGACAATTTTGAAGATATATTTTGGATACTAAAACATGCTACATACACTTGTTTTTCAAGTAATGCGCAAAAGATCAATTTAGAACGAAGGAACATTGATCTTGGCCTATTTACGCAGTCAAATTAATGAAGAATGCCGTCAAAATCGTTACGTACGGACGTGAACTTATAACCTAAGGTTTTTAAAGAAAATTAACTCACTGAGTCCAAATCTGAGCACTCGCTGCTGGAGTCCGAGTCTATCAACGGTTTATTCTTCCTTTTAGCCATTTTACACTAATATAAAACTGCAAAACGATAATTAAATGCGTCTGCTTGCTTTTTCCTTCTTCACGAAGTCGTCAATCAACCACAGACTAAAAAGAAAAAAACGTTTTTTTCCTTATAACTTTTGAGGACAGAATACGCGTAACAAAAATTGATTGTAAAAAAAAATATAAAATGAATATTCTAGAATATGACTATTTTATCGAAAAGATCGCAAGACTAAATTTATCTAATAAAATAGTCTGTTACATACGTCGTAAGTGATTTTACAACTTCACAATGAATATGTGCTGTTTTAGCCACAAAACTACAAAAGTGCTGTTATAATAGAGGGAAATAGTGACAACAAACTAACGCAAAGGCACCAAGCACATCACTATTGCAATATTTTTCTGCGAAACAGGATTTGTGCCATTGTTTATATTTTATCGTAAATATTCCAGAAAATACTGTATCCTGTTGATATACCTGTAATATTATCAGTATTGCATCGGAAGTTACTGCAATTCAGGGTGAAAGTGCAAATCATTGTAGAAACTAGGCTGTAACGGGGTCTCCCGTTATTCTAACAATTTCATCAAAAAGTTACAATGCCTCATGATCTAAAAGAGTTGGGTGGAAGGAAACCAGTAGTAATGGTGAGTTAAGTCCTATTAGTATGTAAATAAGTATTTTTTTAAGTTATCAATGTAAATAACCTATGATTTGTGATTACGTCGTTATCTTAGGCTGAGTTAGACTTGTCCTTGGCCTTCATGTACCTCAAGTCGTAGAAGAGGTTTGTTAAGTACTATACTATTTGGTTAGATATTTTTAGGGAGCTTTCGCGTGTTGTTCACATTGGGGTAAGCAAGGAAATTTGGTAACAATAAACAAACAGTAAATTTCTTAAAATGTTAGTTTGNTGTTAAGTACTATACTATTTGGTTAGATATTTTTAGGGAGCTTTCGCGTGTTGTTCACATTGGGGCAAGCAAGGAAATTTGGTAACAATAAACAAACAGTAAATTTCTTAAAATGTTAGTTTGAAGTGCCCTCAGCTAGAGCTATTTGGTTCTCCAGGACTTTCTTGGGCTATTTGCTTTTTAATAAAACCTATTTTTGCCATCAACATGTCTGCTCAACTGTGGAGACAGTTATCAATATGCACTTAGGATGTTACTGGCAATTAGGTTTATAGAAGTCAAAAGTATAAGAAGCAAGCAAGTTCATCCTGAGTTCTTTCTTCAGACTGGATTTTATAGTTAGTTTGGTAATTGCCTGGAGTTTAGATTTGTGCTATGATCAGGAACAATCTCACCACATTAATACAATATATTTGTTTCATTGTGGAAACTAAAACGNTTCATCCTGAGTTCTTTCTTCAGACTGGATTTTATAGTTAGTTTGGTAATTGCCTGGAGTTTAGAATTTGTGCTATGATCAGGGACAATCTCACCACATTAATACAATATATTTGTTTCATTGTGGAAACTAAAACCTTAGTTACTATCATGATTCAAATATTTACCAATCATTTATCCTCATGAATACCAGAGCATAAACACATATTTGTGACATTTTGTGTACAGGGTAAGCATTAGTTTGTCACAAATATGTGACAAAGGCGTTCAAAAGGTTAATCATTGCACTAACTATTTTGTATAATAATCTAACAAACGCTAGCCTATCAAGAATCAAAAAACTTTATAACACATAACAATAATACCTAATTCAGATAGAAATAAATCTAATCATGTAAAAGAAGCAAAAACAATAAAGGAAGTCATAGTGACAATCCGAAAATAGTCATTCATTAGTCAATTGGCAAATTAAAATAAGTATTATCAACAGAATGATTGGACAGTATTGTAAAGTACTGGAGAGATTATGTCCACCATTCAACAATTATTGAGTACTGCAGTACTTAAGTTCCGATCCTAATATAGTTGGGACAAAGGCTAGGCTGATTGATTGAAATTGAATTTGGAATAGCCTTTTATTCTGAACTCCGAAAAGGATCTACAAAACATTGTGTTCTACTTACTACAAAATGTCTCACAGCTCAGTGTGCTTCATGGCATAATCTCCTCTANCAGGGTAAGCATTAGTTTGTCACAAATATGTGACAAAGGCGTTCAAAAGGTTAATCATTGCACTATTTTGTATAATAATCTAACAAACGCTAGCCTATCAAGAATCAAAAAACTTTATCTGTAAAAAATATACTTCATGACACATAACAATAATACCTAATTCAGATAGAAATAAATCTTACCATGTAAAAGAAGCAAAATCAAGTGATGATCACTTCTGCGATTAAAGGAAGTCATAGTGACAATCCAAAAATAGTCATTCATTAGTCAATTGGCAAATTAAAATAAGTATTATCAACAAAATGATTGGACAGTATTGTAAAGTACTGGAGAGATTATGTCCACCATTCAACAATTGAGTACTGCAGTACTTAAGTACCGATCCTAATATAGTTGGGACAAAGGCTAGGCCGATTGATTGAAATTGAATATGGAATAGCCTTTTATTCTGAACTCCGAAAAGGATCTACAAAACATTGTGTTCTACTTCTTACTACAAAATGTCTCTCAGCTCAGTGTGCTTCATGGCATAATCTCCTCTATCTATTGGGTTGGTTTGTTGGTTTCCACACTTAGTCCTGATGTTGGACCATTGTGCATGAGCCATGGCGGCCGTCATTCCAACCAGCTAACCTCCAACCAGAAGCAGACCCTACCTCCTAAAGAGTTCAGGATGTCTGTGAGCGCTATTCCCGGGATTTAGACGATATCGTTAAATGGATATGCCTTCTGAATCATTGGACCAGTATAATTATATCAATGAGCACCGTACCAGACAAGCTTATACCAGAATTAATAATGTGATATGTCGTTGTGCATACTCATGATCTCAAACAGTTTAACTTCATTAATTAAATACTTTGAAATTCAGAAAAATATTATCTTTCAGGTTCATTGACCCAAAATAGCACTACCTACGCCGATCTCTAATAATCAGGAATAAAGAATTTTCATAATAATTTTATCAGTACTTTCTGAGATTAACTTAGTAACTTCTACTATCATCATGACCCTAGAGAATTTTACCTCTTTGCAAACAATAGTTTGATGGAGCCAGGAGCGTGCTTGCCTAGTTACCTAAATACTCTTGACTTTAGACTGCAACTGTGGGAACCAGACTCTCACCTTGACTTGGGTTCTCAAGTTGACCTAACATACATTTGTTGCCACTGATTATCATCATCATCTTCCTGCCCTTATCCCATGGTACTTAGGCTACCATCAGACGGACTGCACCGCAGCAACCGCACGTATTCGATATATTAAACTGCAGGCAGTTGTATTTTGCAAGTGTTTGCTGCGGTGCAGCCCGTCTGATGGCAGCCTAACGTTCTTTAACGACTATGTACTCGGAATAGAACTCACGATCCTTTCGACGCGACCGACGCGCGTTCTGTTCCTTGACTAACTGCACAGTAACTGTATGGTTAGCGATGGACAGCGTGCGTCGACACTACGCGACTGCAGCCGACCGCGTGAAGTTGATATCACGACTAGGAAATCGAACGTACAACTGCATGCAGTTTAATATATCGACTACGTGCGGTTGCTGCGGTGCAGTCCGTCTGATGTCAGCCTTAGGGTCGGCGCAATTTTTTTCTTCCATTCTGTTCTGTCAGCTGTCATGCTATAACTAACTCCCTTTTGTTTTATATCACTCCTCACACAATCCATCCACCTTTACTTTGGCCTCCCTCTCCCTCTATCCAGATTTATATTCATAACTCTTTTAGTAACATGCGTTTCATCCCTCTTCTTCACATGACCAGTCTTCACTTTTCACATGACCAATGACCATACTGTTGCCACTAATGTGTGGCCTAATTTACCTACCTATGCCCAAAAAGTTTTTTCTACTGCAGTCTACCTATTTGGTAAAATTCTCACTTGGAAAACTATGAGAAGGGAATGTTTGACTGCTCATTTCAAGAGCTGTTGGACCTTCCATCAGGTGCAAGGTTAACTAAGTTTTCAAAGTAAGGTTTTTTACACAATAGACTAGCAGATAAGTTCTAGGCGTGATTGTTTTGTTTTTATGTGTCGTATGTATGTCATGCCTAGCTTTTTCCCAACTATGATTGGGTATGCTTCCAGTCAGTGGATACAGCTGAATACCAATATTTTACAAGGAGCAATCTGTGAAGAAACTCACCCATGTAGGAGAAGCTTTCCAAGCGTATTTTTAGTCACAAGGAGCCTTCTAGAATCTTTATGGCAACAAGAAAAGTTATGGTAAAAAATTGTTTGTCACCTTCAAAGTCTGTGTTCTGATTGGTCCGTTCAAGATATAGTCTGCTTCATTGCTTTACAGCCTCAGTTTTGTCTATTCTATTCCATTTTTGTAAATGTCACAGAATGACAGTTGCTATTTACAAATGTGACATTGACAATAGAAGAAAACAGATTAGATTTTTATTTCTTAACGGCCAGTTTGTTAAGAAGTTTGATATTAGTTGGACATTCTTCGTTTTAATTTTTCTATTTGTTTGCGCCTCCCATTACACAAAAAATATTTCAGTGCCCCAAAGACTTAAAAGGAGAAAATGTTGTTTTTGATGCATGAGTCCATCTGATGGCAAACCCACCTCGGAGACATGCAATCTTTGGCGTGAACAGCTTGAACCTCCCGATCATTTGATTGAGGCATCGGAGATCCGTCCTCCTGGGCAGGCATTAAAGTTAGATTAGTGGACGATTTATGCTATTTTGACTTGTTTTCAAGTGTTATCACTTGAAAACAATGAGGTTTTGTTTGTAGTTGTCTGTTGATCTGATCGGTGCTGTACCTTCTCTTCACTCCCCTACAGGACGGAAGCCGCGTACGTCGGGCTGGCACTAGTCCGAGACAACATAAGTCACATACAAGACTTCTGGTTTTAGTCAGTAAGAAACTGACAAAACCTCCGCCTATCCCATGACGGACGACATTCATGAGGATTTACACCCTAAAAAAGCCGTGGGACCATGATGAGGTTTCAATGTTGTCGACTATATGTCTGTCTTGTTTACATTCTTATAAAGCCTGTAAGACACCAGGGGGTACAGGACAAAAATAGTTTTTTTTCCGCTTTCTATCGATAACTCCTCAACCAAACATCGCACATTCGATGTTTAAAAAGCTTCTTATGGTCCGATGGTCCTGTTTCTCCCGTGGCTATGCAGTTGTAGGTAGGCCATAGATCGATAACAGTCCTGACTCTCGGGACACCGCAGGCAACTGGGTAGGGCTTGGTTTAGATGCAGGGTGAGTTGATTGGACATAGGTATGATCATCGAAGCTATTGTGGACCCAAACTGTGCCAAAGGCGGTGTGGTTACCGTAGCGACTATAAATCGTATGTGATGTGTATAAGTAGACCCGGCCATGAATGCCATAAATAAATCTCATGTGTGTGTTCAATAGACCTAGGCTTAAAGGCCCTAGCCCTAAAGGCTCTCAGATCGCTATCGCATTGTCGCGTAGCGGTTGTCTACGGTAGCCTTTAAAGATAAAAATAGCACCTTTCCCTATTTATCTTCCGTTTTACGAATCAATTAATAATTTTGATTCAATCGTCACCTTCCGAATACACTTGGACACGAAAACAAGATAATTATATAACGTACTAAATTTTTTCATATATCATGATGACTTGCGAAATTCTTGATATGATGCTTCGTAAATGATATTTTGGCTCATAGCTCAGTTGTTATTTGAGGCAGGCAGTGTTATTTTAATGGAATATTTCCTCTTAATTTAATTGTAATATTTAATTTTTTGGTTGATAAACAGGGAAGAGCCATGGATATAAATTGGGATGATGAGGTGAGCATTTCATTTTTAATTGCTTTTCAAAGTTATCTTTCTTGCATTGAAGTGTAGGTGTCGTCGTCTTCAAGACTGCTTTCAAGGAGTGTGGCTTCTGTAAAACAGTTCAACCTGGTTACCTCCTGGTAAATTATATTACTTTAGCTAGGGTATGACACGTACAACCGTCTATTTCTCCGTAAAAAATTTGGGTGGAGTGAGCTTGAAGTGAACTTCCCGCGCTGTTTGTGTGGATTCACAGCTCACT
Organism: Mamestra configurata; assembly: GCA_002192655.3. NCBI lineage: Eukaryota > Metazoa > Arthropoda > Insecta > Lepidoptera > Noctuidae > Mamestra > Mamestra configurata. Next base: position 6,292 of record NDFZ01001248.1, on the reverse strand, counting down.
TCACTTTAGTTTCCACGGTTGATTTTTCAGTCTAGCACAAGAGCCCGCCGATTCTGTAAACATGTCGAAGTGAAAGCTCGAGTGAAGTGATCACGGGGTGAACTGTCAATCCATATAATCAAGGTGGAACGACAGCTCACTTCGTGACCACGTGTCATCTTGATTATATTGATTGACAGCTCACCTCGTGATCACTTCACCCAAGACTTCACTTCGACATGTTTACAGCATCGACCGGCTGGTCTATTTTTCCGTGAAAACTTAGGAGTGAGCTTGAAGTGAACATCCCGCGCTGATTGGATGGATTGACAGCTCACTTCACTTTGGTGTCCACGGTTGATTTTTCAGTCTAGCACTACAGGTAGAATCAAACCTAATGCCTCAGAACTCTTCGCGAGTCGCTGCGTAGTAGTAAATTCATGTGACAACAAGGGTCAGGGGTGGGGTACTGCGCAGCGAAAAGCGAACTTCACAAACGTCATTTGGTTTGAATCGACCTGTAGTTTGTAGTTCTATTTTCGTGTTAGTCTCCCAGTTCCCAGTGTTTTTATTGTCTCTGACTTATTCGTGTTTTATGTTACCACCTCGTGTTAGGCCACGATTCCAACTGGCACCAGCTTGCATGCAAGTTGCATTGTATTGCGGGCTACCGAAGTATAAAGTGCTCAATCGCCCGATCGTGCCCCACAATGTAATTAAACTTGCATGCGAGTTGCTAGCAGGAGGAAACGCGGCCTTAGAGTGACAGAATTTGTTATTATTTACTAGCTGTCGCCTGCGGCTTCGCCCGTGTGAATATTGAAAATTATCCCAAGGGAACCTACTTCCGGGATAAAAACCCTTTGTGTTATTCCAGACTATAATCTACCTCTTTCCAAATTTCATCAAGATCCGTTCAGTAGTTTTTGCGTGAAAGAGTAACAAACATACACCCATACATACATTCTTACAAAAATAACTCTCGCGTTTATAATATTAGTAGGATTATAAATTATGTAATTGTATAGAACTTTCTCATTCGCATCGCAGTCAGACATTAATTGTCACTTAATTTCCCTAACTGTACAGTAAAATTGTCATACAAAATCCCTCTGCCGCGTCTTTCTTTTTGTCTGTAAAATAAACTCAAAAACTACCGAACAGATTTTCATACAACAGACGGGTGTGATTTATGAGGAAGTTTTAAGAGTATAATTAATTAAGGATTTGTGTAAATTCGTTAAAATATGACGGAGACTGTTGAAGATATACTGTGTAACTGCCGCGCGGGAGATAGGGTCGGTAGTGTGTTTTGCCGAGGATCATTCTTGCTGCTCTTGTCGCTAGCGCGGAAAAACTAGCTTCATCTATTTGACTGACAGACCTTGACAAAAGTGCCTATAAATGGTCTCTTTGAAACAAAGTGTAGCGGCAGCAATGCACAAGAAAAACTAACGAAGCAAAATTTGTACCAACAACAAAGAAACTCAGCGCCATCTATCCCGCCGGCAGCGAACTACTGAACGAAATCTTGCATCGCGGTATTAGTGTTTTCCGTGCGATTTGAACATGTACAACAGCCCAATATCAACTATCGGGCCGTTGCTCACCAGAATTTTATGTAAATTGGCTAAAATATGACGGAGATTGTTGAAGATGACGCAAAAAAACATGTCACCTGGGAGCTATATTGTGTAACTGCCGCGCTAGTTAGGGTCGGTAGTGTGATTTGCCGAGGATCAAGTCAGAGGAAAAACTAGCTTCATCTATTTGACTGACAGACCTTGACAAAAGTGCCTGTAAATGGTCTCTTTGAAACAAAGTGTAGCGGCAGCAATGCCGCCCAAGAAAAACTAACGAAGCGAAATTTGTGCGGCAACAAAAATAAACACAGCGCCATCTATCCTGCCAGCAGCGAACGACTGAACGAAATCCTGCGTCGCGGCATCAGAGTTTTCCGTGCGATTTGAACATGTACAGACGCACATCAGGCTACAACAATCTGTCAAATTTCTTTGATTGATTTTAAACTTTATCGCTGAAGCATTAGGTTCAAGGTTGATTGGGAAAATTTTACAGTTTCGGGTAGCTTTATATGCTGGCGTCTGTACAACAGCCCGAATATCAACTATTGGGCAGTTGCCACCAGACACAACAAGGATCCTCCCTTTTCCTTACCTTCTAAAAAAAGATTTTCCTTTTCTGTGTGAAGCCGGGGCGGGTTGCTAGTTCTGCTATAAACATCAAAATGACATAAAATTCACCATAAAGAGGGTATGAAAAACAGAGTGTAAAGTTCCGCAAACCACCATAGAAAAGGGAGGATCCTCCGACTAGACGGATAGTTGGCAACGACTGCGCGATGGTTGATATTTGGGCTGTTGTACAGTCAGTTACCAAAATTAGCTGTATTAATTTTATAATTCTTTTATATTTTTACCATTTCATCAAAATAAATAAAATATAAAAGAATTATAAAAGTCTATCGATTCGTATTCTAAAAAATCTCAACCATTCATGTAAACGTGGGTCAGCTAATTGTGGTAACTGGCTGTACATGTTCAAATCGTACAGAAAACGCTGATACCGCGATGCAGGATTTATTTGACGTAGTTCGTTGCAAACGGTATAGATGTCGCTGAATTACTTTTTTGTGGCGGTACAGCTTTCGCTACTTTATTTTTTTGGTTTCTTTATCGATGCCGTTACAGTATTTAAACTATGTTAGTTTAGACTAGGTCTGCTATAATCATTAAAATGACATAGGTTCTCGTGTTTGTTCCAGGCTCCCTTGTCGCCGACCCCTTGCGCGGAGATCAGCGATGACGAGCTGGTCTCCATCTCCGTCCGGGACCTCAACCGGCAGCTCAAGATGAGAGGCTTGACTAGGGATCAGATTGTACGGTGAGTTCACTTCATCTGCTCTTTTAAACATTACTAGTGGTCCCGATAGACGTTGTCCTGTCCGAACGCTTGCTTTGTGTCTGACGAAAAATTATAGACTATATTTATAGATTGTATGGACTTTAAAAGAGACTTTGACCTCTGAGTTTGTTTCGGTGTTTCTTCTCAGGGTAGTCAGCTAGGAAACACCGGCCTCATCTAGTTTAAAAATGACAAAAAAGATTGTGTGTGACGTGTAAAAGTGTTATGTTTAACCTACTTACTTACAAAATAAATATCATTTATCATAGATTCCTCCATTACACTGCCAATATTTATTTGTCCGGTGGTCGCCACTGTTGATTCTGGATCTCAGGAGATGCAGTGTTTGGGAATATTGGGTCTTAAGGAGTTCGCATATTTATTAGACATACAGTACGTCTCCTGCATCTCCCAAAGGTTGACTGCTAGGGAATACCCATGGCATTACGTGCGCCTCTGTACATTTGTGTGCGTAGTGTTAAAATAAATCATCATCTGCCTAGCCTTTTCACAATTATATTGGGGTCGGCTTCCAGTCAAACCGGATTCAGCTGAATACCAGGATTTTACGTGGAGCGGCTGCCTACCAGACCTCCACAACCCATTAACTGGGTAACACGGTACTCCTTGGCAATACTGGTGTCAGATTTATCTGGCTTCTGACTATCCGTAACAACTGCCAAAGATCTACAAATGACAGCCGGGACCTACGGCTTAACGTGCTTTCCGAGGCACGGAGGAGTCTCGGTATGTTAAGATGGTCACCCATCCACAGACCAACCTCGGCAAGCGTTGCTTAACCTTAAAGATCGACCCGCGCGGCTGTTATTATTTAGCCACGAGCTCCTCGTAGTGTTAAAGTAAATAATAAAGTTAAAGACAAGCTTAATTAAATTATTATTTCGTTATTACAGGATGAAGCAGCGCCGTCGGACTCTGAAGAACCGTGGCTACGCCGCCTCGTGCCGCATCAAGCGAATAGAGCAGAAGGACGAACTGGAGACTGAAAAGAGTCAGGTATGCACTAAATGCTTGAGCGTTTACTCCTCATGGTGTTTCACAGGAACTTTAAGTCCTATAACAGGATTTGGAAAGACCATACTCCACATACATAGGTTAAAAAGTTCAATAAGCACTTTTTCGATTATTCACTTTCTATGGAAAATTTAAAATTGCTCTCTTTCCCTGTAATTAAACATTTACATCAATACCTACTGTTATCGGTTTTGTTTTTTTTTCGATCAAATATTCGCAAGAAGAAATCTTCTAATATTATCTCACTTTCAATTTGAAACGCCCTTCATTCCAGGGTCTGAAATTCGGAATTAAGGCGTTTCAAATTACTTTCAATTTTCAAAAAGTGTTATTGAAACTCATTTTTAAACCAAGCTCTTTTATTCACTGAATGTTTGTATGCTCCATGATCAGAAACTTGCTAGGGACTTGTGGGGATCTGTTGAAGATCCTGTTCAAACAAAATAGTTAAAAAAATATACATTTCGAACTGAAAGAAACCTACTTACAACTTTAACTCTGTTCAGCGCCATCTATAGTCACATTCTAGCAACAAATCAACTAACGCCATCATTCTCCTACAACTTTCAGGAGTGGCACGACATGGAACTCATGCAAGACGAAAACAACAGGATCCGTGATGAAGTAGAAGCTTTGAGAGGAAAATACGACGCTTTGAAACGGTTCGCCATCATGAAGAACATTCCACTACCGCCCGAATTGGAGATACAGCCTTAGGTGCATAGTAATAAGGACTAGAATAATCTAGAGTAACTTTTATGGATATTAATGTGGCGGATAAGATTGGTTACGACATTAAAATAGGCTTATAAATGGAATCTGTTATGAATATGTTATTGTCGTCATTATTTTAGCTGAATAAGGTCACCACATCGACCGGTACTATGCGTCTCGCATCCAGATATTCGTTCTAGATTTTTGGTGTAGAAAAAAGCTCGAATGTTTTAACCTTTTGAACGCCAGAACATAAACACATTGGCGTACACCCCACGCCAACTCACAAATTCATCGTATTTTTGTCACATAATTGTGACGTTAGCGAACATAGTAGTAGTAAGCTTTCGTTTGTTATATTGTATCCAGGTGACTGGTAAATTGAGTGCGTTCCTTAAAATGCTAACTTAAGGTGAAAGCGCCAGGGTAGCCCGCGAAATTCAAATTTTTATACGTTTTTTGCATTTTGCAGGTCATTGTCAGGTTGTATGTAGATAAAAATACGATTGGCGACCGTAACAAATATGGCTTTACTGAGTTGTAGTAATTAAAATCATCAATACAGGTTGTATCATTTATGTAACTTGATTGAATGACTTTTTTATGAAATAACCATTCAATCGAGTTGAACTGAGGGTGGTATTGATGATTTTAATGATTATAACTCTGTAAATAAATACGTGTTACGGTCGCGAATCATATTTTGTTCAACAAACAGCCTGACACTGACTTGCAAATTGCAAAAAACATAAGAAAATTTGAATTTCGCGGTTTACCCTGGCGCTTCCACCTTAAAACGATTTCGACCTCAAACACCTGGGGTCCAAATTATTAGTGCTTCCCTACAAATTATTATTAGTTTTAAATTACTTACATGGCAATACACCGAAGCACGCAATTTGGCCCTCCACTTTTCGGGGTCAAAATAGTTGCAAATTATTTCAATAACAACGCATTTCTGGAAACGCACGGGAACGCATATACGGCCCGTTTCAATAACGTATCTACCTTTAACTAACTGTCAAATTAGCTACCAACAGTAGCTGAAACGTCATGCCTTTGTAAAATAACGTTTCAGCTACTGTTGGTAGCTAAGTTGACAGTTGGTTAAAGGTAGATACGTTATTTGAGCCCAGCCGTTAATCACCAGTCACCCGGTAGGTGACAATGGCTTTAAATTTTGATAGGAGCGATGGTTAATCCGCCACTTTTAAGTTGTCTGTTTTTCTATCATCGGCCTAGCCTTTTCCAACTACGTTGGGATCGGCTTCCAGTAGGTATAACCGGATGCAGTTTATGCTTATAAATGATTTCTGAGTGTACTAGTGGAAGATATGTAAAACTACACAATTTGTAACAGAATGAGTGCAAAACCTGAAAAGGGATCATTGTACTCATCATTATGGAAAATAATCAGCTGTTCAGCCTCTTGCGGAATTTGTTCGAAAGAGTCACCGCGGCCCTGGAACGCAAAGGGCTTTAGAAGGAACACGGATGGGTTTTAGTCAGTAAGAGTCTGACACGCCCTTCCGCTCCAACCAGAGCGGAAGAAGTCATTTGATGATATCCCAAAAAAAAGCCGACCTACTATGACGTGCTAATGCCATCCAATTCCGATGATGTAAAAGGGATAGTGCTA
>NDFZ01001247.1:3120-13250 GCA_002192655.3 Mamestra configurata | reverse complement strand
CGAATGATGTCTATATAAGAAACAAACCATTTAGAAGATGTAAGCAACTCGACAATGCGACAACGATGCGACAATATTTTTTGTAGAAATTGTACGGGTATATATATTGTATATTATCTGTAGGATTAATTTTGAACGACAATAGCAATACAACTAAGCCTTCAAATAATTACCTTTAGCAAATACCAATAGTATAAATTTTACCAAGTCATCCTTATTTTATTTCTTACTTACAAAGAAATGGATAAAAAATAACCACAGTATTTTATCGTAATTGGCCATATNACTTACAAAGAAATGGATAAAAAATAACCACAGTATTTTATCGTAATTGGCCATATAACCAACTCTCAAAGCTACAAATGTTCAAAGATAATGTTGTACTTTATAAAGACGCTGCATTTTATTCGACTTGTGCGCAGAGACAAAGGGTCCTGGAGAATTGGTTGCGCAACTATATCGCGCTGCGGGGTACTAGCACCTGTTGTCGTCCAGTCTAGGAATTGTAGATTTTTCTTCTTAATTAGTATGCTTTTTAACCATTTCTCCTTTGTTTAAAAAGCGCTGTAATTAATTTACTAACTGCTAACTTTTAATTTTGAATTCATTGTTTATTTAAAGACAATAACCCTTCCTTTTGGTTTTGCCGGAGTCGGGTAAAATCAACGTAGGCGACGCAAAAGTAGTTTGTAAAGGTCGTAGCAGGTGGCGCTCTATAGTTTCTACATACCCTCATGAATAGAAGGAGGTCATAGAGTTTAGGTATGATGTAATTAGGTTAGGTTAAAATGAGACACCAGTCTTGCCAAGGGGTACCGTATTACCCAGATACTGGGTTGTGGCGGTCAGATAGACAGTCGTGTAAAATACTGGTATTGAGCCGCATCCGGTAACAATGGTAGCCGACCCCAGCATGGTTGGGAGGAGTCCATGCAGATTGATTTTTGTTTGTTGAGTTTCGAAAAGTCTTTCATAATAATAATAATATATCCTGGCACAACTCACACACGGTCATCCGATCCCAAACTAGGCAGAGCCTGTGCTATGGCAACCAGACAACTGATAAACATACTTATATATTTCTAAATACATACATATTACAGACAAATTACACCCAGACACAGAACAAATGATCATGCTCATCACACAAAGATTTGTCGTATTTCATTGATAGAAAGTATCGCTACATACTATATTTCCGCAGCGTGCTGACTTCTATTGCACGGTTTTTGTTGGATATACCTACATGCAAGCGAATCCGCAGGAAAGAGCTAGCATGCTATTAGTGTTTGGAAAACACCACCTAACTTTTGCAAAGAAATTCTCCGTTTTTTCCTGTATTTATCTTTGTAATTACTATGAGTGTCTTTTTTATCAACTTTTTGGTATGGATTTATATCAATAGTATTTTGTTATCACTATACGTGACCTATGCTTTAACAGATTAATTTCAAATCAATGTAGCAGTCACTCACATATTGATAAGGAGTCCTTATCAGATAACGCGGTTGACATCATCGATGTAGGTACCTATGTACTTAGACTATTGCATCATCAGAGGTTTGAAGAGTGACTTGTTGAAACGTTTCAGAGATTCGTAATATTCGGTATTTCCCGAATCGTATCTTATAAACATGGCGACAGTTTCGTTTAAGTTTTGCAAATGCACAGAAAAAAACGTCGTCACGAGACTTCTGGCAGATGTGAGATTTTGAAATTGTTTTGTACAGGTAATACCTATGCATAAAAGAACAGATTACGACAGGAACTATATATGGCATAGTAAATACATTTAAACTTTATACTTAGCTATATATGTCACCGGTTTATAATATTAACCAGCTTTTGCCCGCGACTTCGTACGCGTAGATGCCGTTTTATCCCGTTTCGTATATAGCCTTCCTCATGAATGTGGCTATCATATACAAAAAGAATTTTCGAAATCCGACTGGCAGTTCCAGAGATAAGTGCGTTCAAACAAACAAACAAAGAAACACTTCAGCTTTACATCATTAGTATAGAATAGATATAGGTATTATGCATGCAATTAGGGACAAGCCCTTCGCCATTTACTGGGCTCAAAAAAAAATAAACAGAGCATTATCCCCAGGATCCAGCTTGCCATTAAGACAGCACAGATAAAATAAAATACTAGCGTACTAGAGCAAAGTAGTTATTTTTTAAGGATGGTAAATCATCAAATGACTTCTTCCGCTCTGGGTGGAGCGGAAGGGCGTGTCAGACTCTTACTGACTAAAACCTATCTGTGTTCCTTCTAAAGCCCTTTGCGTTCCAGGGCCGCGGTGACTCTTGCGAACAAATTCCGCAACCCTGGCAGGCTCGGGCCCTAGCGGGCCCCGTCTTCTATGCTGACATCTAAAGTAGTACTTGCGGTGATATCAACGTTGTCTAAACTGTTTGTTTTTTTTAAAACTTTGAATGTACACACGCCAGCACATGAAGCTACCCGAACTGTCAAATTTTCCCAATCAACCTTGAACTTAATGCTGTAGGGATAAAGTTGAAAGTCTATTAAAGATTGTTGTAGCTTGATGTGATACTGGCGTCTGCACAGTCTTCCTGACTGATTTCGGCCATGGCGGCCACTCTCAACGGAGACGAGCAATCGGCGAGGGACATATTATAAGGCTGCTCTTCAATCACTCTCGTATTCCGATGGGACACCAACCTGTCGGGTTGGACGGGAGAGAAATGAGGCGCAGGACCTACGGCTTAACGTGCTTTCCGAGGCACGGCGGTGTCAACCACCACCACTTCCAAACTCCGGGCTGTCACAGAGATATTCATATTGGAAAAAACTTAATAACACTTTTTGCCCGAACTGGGAATCGAACCCTCGGCAGGACTCCACACTCGGCAGCCGCGCTTGTGACCGCGAGACCAACGGAGCAGTAAATCTTTGAATGTTCTGATCCAGTTACGAAAATCCAAAATACTTTTGACCCCTGGCAAAGTTACAGATCTTGTGGTATAAAGATATCGGAAATAATAATAATATCTTGGGACAACTCACACACGGTCATCCGATCCCAAACTAGGCAGAGCCTGTGCTATGGCAACCAGACAACTGATAAACATACTTATATATTTCTAAATACATACATATTATAGACAAATTACACCCAGACACAGAACAAATGATCATGCTCATCACACAAAGATTTGTCCTGGGTAGGAATCGAACCCACGACCTCCGGTTTAGCAGTCAGCGTCACTAACCACTCGACCAACAGGCCAGTCAGAAATAACGAACGATGCCCCGGGTGAAAGCTGGTAGGTGATAAAGTAACGTATTTCAATGTAATCGAGGCCAAGAGTCAGGCTTTGGTCTCGGATCTTGATACAAAACGAATAAAAAAAATAAGTAACGAATCAACACATGCGCGGGTCGGTTGAGAGGGAACTGGTGGGGTGTGCAACATTTTGCCGTTTATTGATTTTTAGTTTAACAATGAAAGATCTCGGGCAGCTTGCACTAACCAGAGTTATCTTTTAAGTCAGAGTTAGTTAAGTAATTAAACATAACCAAGGGCGTCGCCAGCCGATGGCGCAGGGGGGGGGGCAACTTGACTTTACCTACTACAATTCATACTTTTCTCATTCTCTATGAATGAGAAAAGTAGGTATGAATTGTAGGTAAAGTCGAGAGCACATGAAACTTTTCACTTTTACTACGAGCCTTACTTATCTACAGCGATTGTAATAACAACAGTATCTTAGTACTATATACATATATATTCTGTGACAGTACAGAGTCCAATGTGTAAAGCTACACGAGCACGAGCTCTTGACTATGCAATAAAAAACTTGTAAATGAGTTATAATAACATTTATTAGAAAAATAAAATAAAAAGGAGTTTGAATTTGAATAAAAAGGAGTGGAATTGGTGAATTCATTCGAGTTTCGACGTACGGGAATGATTGTTCAAGGCTTGAACTTCAAGCAAATCAACTCAAAGACACTTTGGTTGTATTATATTTGGCAACTTTTTTAGAATCTCTAGGGGGGGGGGGGGGGGCAGCTGCCCCTCCCTGCCCCCCCTTGGCGACGCCCTTGAACACAACAAATGTTTTATTCACAATGGAACCGGGTAGCAACTAACTCGGAATAACAGTAGTAGTAAATAACTCTGTGTATTTTTAGGTAAATACTTGTTTTACGAATTCAGTATAGTGACTAAGATTGAAAGGTAAAAGGTAATATTAAGGCAAAAATACTGCAATTCGGTTGCAGATTTTTTTACTGGTTGTTACGAAAACTGACCACAACAAGAAAAAAAAATGTGAAGTGTATATTTGTTAGTTGTTAATCTCTTCCCGGTTTTATGTCCAAAATCTAGTTTCACCCAAAGTTTTGCTGGGAGAAAACTCAACTTTGTACATAACGAACTTTGTTTAGATGTTTTGTTGTAGGTAGAACGAAGAATAAAGAAAGATTTCTCTCAGCAATACCCGTCCTACAGTTGCGCGCTCCGGGCGAGGGTGCAGGCACCTGCGCGCGCGCACGTGCCAACTGTCCCGTGTCGCGCCCCCCCGCGCGCCCCCGCACACGCCCGCGCTACCCTTCCCTGCTTCCGCTGCATCCGGCCACAGCCTTCCACTTGTTGTTATTCTACTTTTTAATGGTATTGGTTCTGTTGTCTTTTTTGAGTTTTATTAAAGAAGGTGATTCATGATTTTTATAAAATGTTTATTGATCTATGGCTTTATTTTATACAATGTACACATATACATATAATTACAGACAAGTCTTAATAGGTACCTGACCCTGTAAGGGTGCAGAAATACAAAATTAACTTACGACATAATTACCTACTATAATGCGAATCAAATGTAATATTACACCACAATAATTACATGAATTCGGAACTTTTCCTAAATTAAAATAAATATTTAACTTAACTAAACTTAAGTAATCATTTATGTTGGGGCTACAATATCGGGATTTGGCGAATATAAATTTAAATTATACAAATGTGGCCGAGTAGTTCGTCGAATCGAGATGTATTTGGGCGAACAAGAATGCTTATCGCGGCACTGTCGGTAAACTATCGCGACAACGCGATACGAATATTAGCGCGATCATTTTTACCCAGCATTAGACGAATTAAATTGAACAAAGTTAGCTTAACTTGGGGAGGTCAGATAGGCATGTGCACGTGATGGAACTAGAGTTGCCAACCGTACTCTAGAATAGAGTATTGTACTCTATTTTGCATAGACATACTCTATTATCAACAACAGCAATGGAGTAGGTCGCTAAATACTCTATTTATTTGAACTCTGTCTTTTAATTGAACTGAATGAAATCCTGCCATTTCAGTATTCCACTGAAGGAGTTTTAGTATTTTTGGTCATAATTGCAAATTGGTGATAAAAGAAATCCATGGCGGAATTGGAATTCTCTAATTATTTTAAAAACGACAACATGTTGGTTTCGCAACAAGTACCTAATACAATTAAAGGTAGTCTTTTTTCTTCATTTACCCTTCCTAAAATCACAAACTAAACTAAACTGTTAAATAAATAAATAAATACTCTATTTCTTCTAAAAAAAATGGTAACCCTAGATGGTACTGATATGTAGATGGAAGCCGGACCTAACATAAATGTGTGAGTAAGGCTAGGTAGATATTTATTTTGATATGTTTGGAGATGATAGGCGATTCCAAAAGGACGTTTTTGGTAACTTTTTTCGAAATCGTTTTATCAGAATTTATTTTTCATTTTCATCTCAAGTCCCTATAGAGTAAATAAAGAATTAATATCGAAATCAATATTAAACGTTGGTCAGTCAAAATGTAACAGATGCTTATTTAAGGTACACAGTCCGAGAAAGGTGATTCTTCATGGCGTACATAACTGTCGAAGTTCTTAAAGATGATGTTTTTCTTTAAAGCCAATATTGGAAAGCAAGAAGTCAAGTAACCATGTTCATAGATATACATAGAACCACCAGATATTAATTTTATTTCTAGAAGCAAAATTAAATCATGTCCTCTCTTCAATTGGTTCTCATAACGCATACTCACATCATTCTGCAACTGCATTACATGTTGGTAACCAAAGTCTACAGCCTATAAGAAAGAAATGCAATATTGGCCATTGGTTAATGGCGGCAAACATTTGATTTAATCATAAAAATGCATCAACAGGAGCTCTGTCAGCAGACACCGCCAAGACACCCAGTGCTTTCAACCGTTACATCGCCGCCTTAAATACTATCGGCAAATCCGTTGAGCAACGGTCAAAATGACCCAACACAAAAACTCTATCAACCACCTTGCTAAACACAAAGCGAATCATTAAAAAGAGACCACTCCATTGTCTAGCAGACAACGGACAAACTTTCCCATATCCAACTCAAAAAGGACTAAGAATCCTTTGTCCCTGTTACAGTTTTGCAAAGAAACTAGAGCGTTCTCACGCAACGCAAAAATTTCGCCGATAGACAAACGTCCGAAAATAGGAACTGAATGGACGACGAACAATGAAATAGATTCGCGAAAGGGATTACAAATAATGCCTTGTAAGAAAGGGGTGGTTTTGTAAAGAAGGGTCAGTGAGGTCAGTTGAGGCGTAGGGCTGACCCTATAACTCACGGTGCAGCGATTTCGGGGTGTTTAAACTGGCGTAAAGGGTTGTCGTGACCTCTGGGACCTTTTGTATTGTGTGTTTGGGTCAGCACGGGTTGGCTACCTGGACCGGACGGGCCGGGTTGACCCTGCCCAAGAATGGACGATTAAAACGAGACGGTGCATCAACGGTAATTTGGAAAATCGCGATAACCTTTCTCTTTTATAAAGCATTTAGTTGATAGTTTTGTGCAGCTATTTGTAACGTTTTATGAGGAATACTCGTTCGGGTAACGACTGAAAGGTATGGCAGTTGACTATTAAATGCTGCTCTTAAATTCTATTGGACCATTTTGTCGGTTTCCACCGGATCAGTGGTATTATATAGGTATTCAATTGTTTTATTACTGCAGCCATAAATATCAATTAATTGCAACCTTTCTTTTTACTAACCTTTTTTAAATTGAAGACCTTTTCAAGACTGTGTTATTAGTTTCAAAATTGTAGTCTTCGTTTTTTAGCTACAATGTCCGTTGCCAACATTTCTAGAAAACAACCCTTTGAAAACAATCTTGTCTTAACGAATTCTTGCCACCGGCTACTGTTACACTTAGGTGACGTATAACGGTCATAACTCAACAATAATAGCAATACCGACCATTCTATTATGTTTGCATTATATTAAAATCACATAAACTTTTGCCAACGGCGAATCCGTGGGGCGTTGATGGACAATGCAAAAAATAGAGCATAGAAAACTATTTCCCATAAAAATTGTAGCGCGAAAGGGTTTGGTCATAGTCGTCTTTGTTATGGCCAGTGAGAAATTTTGCGTATGCTGAATGGGCTACAGTTAGAAATGGGTCAGTTAGACCGGCAGGTAGTGTAGGATAGTGGTGTATTGTTCTCTCGCATCGCAGGGTTATGCAAATTGGATGGTCACGAACAATGGGCCATCTTTGTGAGATGGGAAGATGGACGGTGAAGACTATTGATCGTTTGCGTCTTCTTGAGATGTGTTGGGTGTTGCTGTGATGTGAGTTGGTGCAGATTAGGTGTCGTGATATGAAGGGTGGATTTTGGCAATTCTTTTGTTTGTCTAACGGTCATTTCTTGTGTTATATTCTATTATTTTTCAAACTAAAATTCCACATGTTTTTGATATGTATTTTACCATTTTCCATAATGCCAAATTAAGTTGCAGCCTCATCAGCGTCATCATCGCTTGCTCGAAGTTTATTTCATGTTCTTAAGTATGTTGAATCAGTGAGATTGTCTTGAGAGCTTTCTCTCTGTCTGATAGTATGTTATCTGATTCTAATTTACTTTTTCTTATCAGAAACTTTTATAATTCCAACTTGAGACATTGCGTATTGCTCAGGTGTCAGGTGCTAAGGAGTTATGAAGCCGAAACGATAACGGTGGTCCTCAAGAAAAAAATTAAATCAACAATCCATATAAAGAAAACTTCTTCAAGGTACAGGATTTTCTTAGTTTGATGATTACTTACTTACTAAGTTACTTAATTTAAATGAATCTAAAAATATCTGTAGGTAGATACTGTCAGGAGGATCTCCTTGGCTCCAGGTCTCTGGCAGACAAGGTAGCCCTTTGGAAGCGTCTGGCTAAAAGTAAAAGAGAATTTGAATTAGGAATAGGAAAATATGTTTTGTTTTTATATGAGACTCCGGTGCCAGCGTTCGTTGAAGGCAAATGCCAAATATATTATGAAGTTTAAATCTCAAATATAGTTTTATTTATCTTAATAAAATTAAGTAGCGCTAGCGTGAGTCCGCTAGTATTACAGTATCTACCAACAGCATATTAACCGACAAACATAAGGGCACATTAAGGCTGGTCTAATGGCCAAAGTCAATGTCAATAGTCTGGTACTCACGGTCAAACGCGAGCAGCCGAGCACGTAGGAGCAGTCAGAGGTCAGACAGCATCTCGTCTGACTCACACTTCTCGGGATCGAGATGAATGCCCGCATTGCGCGCGAATGTCATTAGAGGAGACATAGCTGTTCGTCGTTAGTAGTAAATATAGGTTGGTAAGTGCTTTGGGCATTTTGTGGGAGTCTGGAGCTTTTTTTACGTGTTGGATTGGACCGATTTTTTTTTGGCAAAAATCAAAAACATCAAAATCCAAATCCATGTTCCAAAAAGAACACTGTGAAAAAGATCATTTTATTTAAGAATCGCAATTCGCAATAATGAAATTTCGTTAGGCCATTTTTTGAAAAAAAAAAATTCTTTTATATATTATGTTTTTTTTAATTAGTTGACTATATAATACTCATCATCAGTTGGAGCACGGGACCATGAGGGGGAACATAAGGTCCCGTGCTTCACCCAGGTGGAGGACCTAGGTGAAGCGCGGGTGCCGTACCCCATTTACAGGAACTTTTCAATTGTCAAGGTCTGTCTGTCAAATAGATGAAACTACATAGTTCTGCCGCGCTGGCTACACGAGCAGCAAGCATGCTCTGCAGCAAAACCCACTCACCGACCCTATCTCCAGCGCAGCAGTTGCACGATCCAAAGTCTAGATGTGATGGAGCAAAACGTGCAAGAAACTAAATATATCCTGTTATTATTGATGGGCTCGTGTTTGTAAGAAAAATAGTTTATTTGACACACACAGTTACACACGATATATGCACAAATAAAAGGAAAATTAATTTTAAAACAAGTATATTGTGTGCCCCGCGAATGCGCTAAATATGTTCAGTTCAGCAAAATGCCAGACAACTAATAGTTCCCTGACGCTGGTTTTCAACTGAATCTTATGTTGAAGTGTAGTTTGATCACCTGACGGAAAGCGATGATGTGGTCAACGATGGAGCACGCTTGCCTAGAAGTAACTTATTCACTATTGACTTAAACACCGACGGGTTGTAGCCATCAGAAAACACAGAAAGTGGCAGGGAATATCCTTCCTTAGCTTTAGGCATNAGTTTGATCACCTGACGGAAAGCGATGATGTGGTCAACGATGGAGCACGCTTGCCTAGAAGTAACCTATTCACTATTGACTTAAACACCGACGGGTTGTAGCCATCACAAAACACAGAAAGTGGCAGGGAATATCCTTCCTTAGCTTTAGGCATAATTCACCTTCCGCGTGACGCAGGTTNCACGCTTGCCTAGAAGTAACTTATTCACTATTGACTTAAACACCGACGGGTTGTAGCCATCAGAAAACACAGAAAGTGGCAGGGAATATCCTTCCTTAGCTTTAGGCATAATTCACCTTCCGCCTGACGCAGGTTGTACTCACCGGACACGGCTGTTTGTCACCGTGTCCTCGTCGAGGCGATCGGCGGCGGCAACCTCTCGCGTCCGGCCCTGGTGGCTTGGGAAGCGGTCACCTCCTTCTGCGAAGCAGTAATGCTAGCGAAGGAGGAGGCGGGCCGCGCGAGGGATAGGCAAGGCCTTCGCCCCAACCGCCGCAACAGGAGAAGACGCCCCGGGCGTCGGGAGTCGCAGGGCGATCCCCGGCCACCGTAGGCGCGGGCCTGCGGACGGCGAGC